>SJYX01018704.1:128815-211548 GCA_006410675.1 Oreotragus oreotragus
GTTTTATCTATTCTAAATATAAATGCAGTCTATGGCATATAGCCATTGATTCATGTTTCATTCATTAAATATAATGCATTGGGAATTCAACTATGCTGTTCTGTGTTTTGAGTAGTTCCTTTTTTTTTTATTGCTGAGAAAAAGTTGGCTTAAAGCTCAACATATAGAAAAGTAAGATCATGGCATCTGGTCCCATCACTTCATGGCAGATAGATGGGGAAACAGTGGAAACCATGTCAGACTTATTTTTTGGGGCTCCAAAATCACTGCAGATGGTGATTGAAACCATAAAATTAAAAGACGCTTACTCCTTGGAAGAAAAGTTATGACCAACCTAGATAGCATATTCAAAAGCAGAGAGATTACTTTGCCAACAAAGGTCCATCTAGTCAAGGCTATGGTTTTTCCATTGGTCATGTATGGATGTGAGAGTTGGACTGTGAATAAAGCTGAGCACTGGAGAATTGATGCTTTTGAACTGTGGTGTTGGAGAAGACTCTTGAGAGTCCCTTGGACTGCAAGGAGACCCAACCAGTACATTCTAAAAGAGATAAGTCCTGGGTGTTCTTTGGAAGGAATGATGCTAAAGCTGAAACTCCAGTACTTTGGCCACCTCATGTGAAGAGTTGACTCATTGGAAAAGACTCTGATGCTGGGAGGGATTGGGGGCAGGAGGAGTAGGGGACGACCGAGGATGAGATGGCTGGATGGCATCACCGACTCGATGGACATGAGTCTGAGTGAACTCCGGGAGCTAGTGATGGATAGGGAGGCCTGGTATGCTGCAATTCATGGGGTTGCAAAGAGTCGGACATGACTGAGCAACTGAACTGAACTGAGTATTCAACTGTGAGCTTCCCCATTGGTACTAGTGGGTAAAATCTCACTGACAAATGCAGGTGACATTAGAGATGTAGTTTTGACCCCTGGGTCAGGATGATTCCCTGGAGAATGGCATGAAAACCCACTCCAGTATTCTTGCATGGAGAATCCCATAGAGAGAGGAGCCTGGCAGGATATGGTGCATAGATTCATAGAACTGGACACCACCAAAGCAACTGAGCATGCACACAATTGCAGCTAACAATTTTTGAGCAGTTTCTTGTTGCTTTATTAAATCCTCCCAATCAATCTTGAGATGATAGTATGACTATTACATCCTCAACTATAGTGAGTCAGGGATCACCTGTATACCACTCTTGCATGCTTAGTTGCTCAGTCATGTCTGACTCTTTGCAATCGCATGAACTCTTGCCTGCCAGTCTCCTCTGTCCATAGAATTTCCCAGGCAAGAATGCTGGAATGGGTTGCCATTCCCTTTTCCAGGGGATCTTCCCAACCCAGGGATTAAACCCACATCTCCTGCATTGCAGGCAGATTTTTAACTGTCTGAGCCACCANCAGTCATGTCTGACTCTTTGCAATCGCATGAACTCTTGCCTGCCAGTCTCCTCTGTCCATAGAATTTCCCAGGCAAGAATGCTGGAATGGGTTGCCATTCCCTTTTCCAGGGGATCTTCCCAACCCAGGGATTAAACCCACATCTCCTGCATTGCAGGCAGATTTTTAACTGTCTGAGCCACCAGGGAAGCCCATTCCAGTATTCTTGCCTGGAGATCCCATGGACAGAGGAGCCTGGTGGGCTACAGTCCATGGGGTCCCAAAGAGTCAGACATGACTGAGTGACTAACACTTTCAGTTATATATATATGTGTGTGTATATATATATACACACACATTTAGGATAAATCATTAATGCATGTAAAATTATTAGTTGTGTATATAAAGAAGTTCACATGAGAAGTGATCATATACTCTCGAAGCAACAATAATGTCATCAGAACACTTGAAGGATTAGCAAAATTTTAAACACTTTTGAATGAATTGCATTGTCTAGGTATAGAAGGTTATTAGTTTATAATCCCGTGTTTTTAAAAATGAGCATTTTTTTGTCTACTTACCATGTGAAGGCATTGTGGTAGGCTGCTAACATTTCTGTAAGTCAACTGCTGGTTTTATAGATAGAAAAGAGGTACAGATAGAGTCAGGAACTTGCCCTAGGTTTTTCTAACAAGGCACAGAGCTTACATATAAGCAAAAACAGTCTGACTCCAGAAAGTATGCTCTTAGCTCCTAGTCAGTGGCTCTTCATTTGGAGCACTGGGTTCAGGGCACCATGATCCAACAGTTAATGATAAACAACCTGGAATATAAAGCAGTTTGTGTGGATGATGAGGTGCTTTGACATTAATTTTTATGAATGAATGAACAAAATATAATACTTAGTGTGGACGTAAGTCATTAAAGGCATCAAGGATCAAAGGACATTATCAATCAAATATTTGGCAGCGGCAGATTCTCGAGTGTCAGGTTGTAGTTGGCTATGAAGCAAATCTTGGGAAGGACCAGAGGCTACCATTATGGGAAGAACTTCCTCAAGGAATAGTAAGTGCCTATTCATTGAAGTGTTCATGGGAAATGGATGAAGACAGAATCAAGGTATTTTTTAGGAGAATGAACTGAATAACTTTCCAACTCTAAGATTATATGATATGTAGATATAAAATTAGTTTATAGGGCAGATTACCTCTCTGATTCCCATTAGAAAAATTATTTCCTTGATAGATTCCAAATCTGTCAAATTCTACATGTGTTGAATCACTAGGTATATTTTAACAAAATGTATTTTCTTGACTATTAAATAGAAATATTTGAACATACTGTGAAATTTAGTTAACAATAAATGCTAATGTAAAATTTCACCTTGCTTACTAAAATTCACCTGTTATAGTGAAGAACTCAAGTATAGAGTCTACTTTTAATTTAGTATATTTTTGTGATTAACAATCATTAATTTTTAAAAGTGAGATATTAGGAGTATCTTTTTTTGTTTATTTTTTAAAAATTCAAATTTCTTGCTTAATACTGTTGTTATACATCCATACAAGAAAACATTTTTACCAGAATATATGGTTAAGGAAAATGCATAAATACAAATGATTTGGGGGGACTTTTTTAATTTTCCTTACAAGAGACATTTGGAATCCTTCTGTATGCTTCATGAATTAGTATTTTATTTTGACTATCTAGGAGGTAACTATAATCTCTTTAACTTTTATTTTCACTCTGTCTAGAAAAATATTTCCAATAAGGTTCTTAATATATCAGTGGTTATAATAATCATAAAATATAGCTGGATTTAAATTCAGATTTTAGATCCTCAGAAAGTACTGGATGAACATATAGGTAATTACAGTGATCTCCTACAGATTTTTATTTTGTATTAAAATTAGAAATAGTTGAAAAATATGTAAAGGACACAAGCTGAATTTACTTTAAAAAACAAAAAAGAAAGAAAGAAAGTCTAAAGATCCTTATTAAAGTTGGACTGTTTTTTTTTTTTGTCTTATCCAGAAACTAGGTCAGCAGGACCTGTGGTACAAGAATGAAAATTGATTAACTCAACCTATAATGAAAAGGAGACCAGCATGACTGTTGCACCCTGAGCTCTGCCTATCTGATTTAGCTTAAATTAATTGTTAATTTTATAATTATTTTTAGGGAAAAAAAGGAAATAGTCATTATTTTTTCCCTAATCCCCACCTGCTTGTTGTTAATAGTTGGCTTAATGGTCCAAGTGAGCTGAGAAATTATTGCTTAGGACTGAGACTTATTCCGGGTCACAGGCTTGCTGGTTTTCATTTCCTAATTTGCCAAATTAAAACTCCTGGGAAAATGAACCTGAAAACTCACAGATGTATCAAGCAGTATCTTTCTCAGGCCTCATTTATTCTTCAATATATGTCATTTCGAGTAACATTATCTGTGTATATGTGTGAGCACTTTCTAATATGTGTTTTTTCTATTACGCTATACATGTAAATAATAATAGAAAACATTTATTGAGCTAAAACTCTCTTCTGTACCCAATGAATCACCCAATTAGACTTAGAGGAAAAGCCGTCTTAATAATGGCTTCTAGTTACTGATGACTAACCATGTATCAGGTGCTATGCTAAACTCTGTTTGTTTGTTTGTTTGTTTGTTTGTTTTTTGAGCTTCCATTTTACTTTATTTTACTTTACAGTACTCTATTGGTTTTGGCATACATTGACATGAATCTGCCACGGGTGTACACGAACTCCCAAACATGAACCCCCCTCCCACCTCCCACCCCACATCATCCCCTGTCTCTTATACACATCTAGATGTGTATAAGAGACAGATATTAAGGNCTCTTTATATGCATAATTTTATTTAAACCTATAAACAAACCTCTATAGAAAGCTCCTTTTAGATCCATTTTCCTAGTGAGGAATCAAATACAAATATTTATAACAATTTTCTCTAGCTATATCTCTTTCTGAAAATTAAGGCTTATATAACCAACTTCCTACTTCTCATCTTCCTGTATGTATAATGTGCAATTCAAACTGAATACCGCCTAAGCTGAACTCTTGATTTCTCCCCAGATCCTGTTTCTCCCCTCTTCTATCTTCTCCATGTGAAACCATACAGTGCTCCAGGGGTTGTTTCTTCTCTTCCCTTAAGCCCCACATCCAACACATTACCAACTGCTGTTTACCTCTAAGAGATAATCTAAATACCATCAGTTTTCTTAACTCTTGATTTCTCCTCAGATCCTGTTTCTCCCCTCTTCTATCTTCTCCATGTGAAACCATACAGTGCTCCAGGGGTTGTTTCTTCTCTTCCCTTAAGCCCCACATCCAACACATTACCAACTGCTGTTTACCTCTAAGAGATAATCTAAATACCATCAGTTTTCTTCTTCTTAATGGGTACTGGTCTTCACTATCTTGATAGTCTGGGTGTCTGTTTCATTCTTATCCTCTGTGATTCTTTTTCTAGCCAATAGCCAGTGTATTATTTTGAAAATACAAATCAGATGTTGTTGGTTAGTCGCTAAGTCATGTCTCATTTGCAACCCCGTGGACTGTAACCCATCAGGCTTCTCTGTCCATGGGATTTCCCAGGCAAGAATACAGGAGAGTGGGTTGCCATTTCATTCTCCAGTGGAAGCTTCCTGACCTAGGGATTGAACCTGTAACTTCTCCATTGGCAGGCAGATTCTTTACCACTGAGCCATGATGGAAACCCTAAAGCAGATGATCAGTTCAGTTCAGTCGTCATATCTGACTCTTTGCAACCCCATGGACTGCAGCACACCAGGCTTCCCTGCCCATCACTAACTCCCAGAGCTTACTCAAACTCATGTCCACTGAGTCAGTGATTCTCTGTCCATGGGATTTCCCAGGCAAGAATACAGGAGAGTGGGTTGCCATTTCATTCTCCAGTGGAAGCTTCCTGACCCAGGGATTGAACCTGTAACTTCTCCATTGGCAGGCAGATTCTTTACCACTGAGCCATGATGGAAACCCTAAAGCAGATGATCAGTTCAGTTCAGTCGTCATATCTGACTCTTTGCAACCCCATGGACTGCAGCACACCAGGCTTCCCTGCCCATCACTAACTCCCAGAGCTTACTCAAACTCATGTCCACTGAGTCAGTGATGCCATCCAACCATCTCATCCTCTGTTACCTGCTTCTCTTCCTGTCTTCCATCTTTCCCAGCATCAGGGTCTTTTCCAATGAGTCAGTTCTTCACATCAGGTGGCCAAAGTATTGGAGTTTCAGCTTGAGCATCAGTCCTTCCAATGAATATTCAGGACTGATTTCCTTTAGGATGGACTGGTCAGATTTCCTTGCAGTCCAAGGGACTCTCAAGAGTCTTCTCCAACACCACAGTTAAAAAAGCATCAATTCTTTGGTGCTCAGCTTTCTTTATAGTCAACTCTCACATCCATATACGACTACTGGAAAAACCATAGCTTTGACTAGATAGAACTTTGTTGGGAAAGTTTTTAATGTGCTGTCTAGGTTGATCATAGCTTTTCTTTCAAGGAGCAAGTGTCTTACTTTCATGGCTACAGTCACCATCTGCAGTGATTTTGGATACTAAGTTCAAAATCCTTCAGTGGCATCTCAATGCACTCACAATAAGAATCCAAACACTCAACCTTAGCTTATAAAGTAGAACCTGATCACCCCTGTCTTTCTTTCAGACATTGCTGTTCTCTCCTTCATCTTTACTTGGATGGCCATTTCTTGGGGTTAAGATCTCACCTACAATGTCATCTGGTCAGAAAAATCTTCTCTGAATAATCTTTCCAAAGTAGTCACACACAGGCACTTGCACATAGAACATCATTTTTTAATTAACTGCACAGTACTTTACATCATCCATAATTCCCTTGTGATTCAAAATTATTTATGTATAGGTGAATTTATGCATTTCTTCCTTCATTAAAATGTAAGCTTCTTGAGAAGAGGGATATCATTCACTCCATCAGTTGTTCTGTTGCTCAGTTGTGTCTGACTCTTTGTGACCCCATGGACTGCAGCACGCCAGGTGTCCCTGTCCGTCACCATCTCCCAGAGCCATATCTACTCAGATGAAAGAAATGCAATAACAATTCATGTTGTGTTATGAGAGTATCATTATGTTGATATCTGGCCATTCTACCTCCTTGTGTTTTGTTACAGAGCTTTCTTTGTGTAGGAAAATTGATGCCACTTAAAACACTTATCAAGGAAACAACTTCAACAGTTTCTCCTTAATGTGTTTTAGAAATGAAAAGACTGTTATATTAATTTTAGCTGTTGCAAATTAAACTAGATTTTAATTGCATGACTACATTGTCTCTAGTCAATGTGACAGAGGCATGGTGAAAATGAATACTTAGAGTTGAAGTACATTGCCTCTTAATTATAGAAGCCAAGTCAGTATTTTTAAGATAGAGAAACAAATCAATGCCATTTGAGTAGCATGGGGCAGGAGCTTGGAACAAACAGTGTAATATTGTGTGAGAACAACTGTTAAATCAATGTAACTTATGAGATAAAAAAATATTAGATTATTAAGTCCAAAACTTTAGTCACAGACATTTTCCCCTGAGATTGTTTTACTAAACAAGAAGAGTAGTTGTTTGCCAAGGAAGAACAGAATTAAATAAAAATAAAATAAAAAATATTCACATACATCATCAAAGAAACTTGTATACAAATTTTTTTTTTAGAAAACTACACCTAGGCTCATACTTCCTGAAGTTTCTAAATTCCAAATTGTCTTAGCTCATCTAGAATGACACATATAGAAGTCATCAACTTCATCTTTAACACTGAGTGAATTAGCTCAGATGTAAAAATTTTTATATCCAAAAAAATGTAGTATTCTTGCAATGTAGAAAATTCTGGGGAAAAAATGTATAAAGAATACTTAAAATTTTAGCCATAGAAGGTGTTAGTATTTTTGTGCAACGTTTTTCTCTGCATGCTATTTTCATTATAAATTTAATTTCTGAGTAGATAAAAACATTCAAATAATTCAAAAACTGTGTTAAATGTTTACATTGACAGGTCTTACACCCTGTTTATTCTTATTTTCCCCTCCATAAACACACTCTTGCTGTAAATAAAAATGTATATGTTTTTTATTTTGGGTCTGTTCCATGTAGCATATGGATCTTATTTCCCTGACCAGGAATCAAACCTGTGCCCCCTGCATTGGAAGCATGGAGTCTTAACCACTGGACCTCCAAGGAAGTCCCTAGATAACTACTTTTTGTAACTGAAATATAGCTTATTTACAATATGATATTAGTCTCAAGTGTACAGCATGGCAATTCAATATTTTTATGGATTATACTCTATTTTTCTACACAATAGTTTGTTCCTCTTAGTCCCCTAGCCCTAGCCTGTCCCTCTCCTCTGCCATCTCTTCACTGGTAACCACTAATTTTTTTTAATATCTGTGAGTCTATTTCTGTTTGTTATGTTCTTCTTACATTTTCTGGATTCCGCCTGTAAGTGACAACATACAGTATTTGTCTTTTTCTGGCTCTTTTATTTCACTAAATATAATATTCTCCAGGTCCATGCATATCGTTGCAAATGGAAAAATTTTATTCTTTTCTATGGCTGAGTAGTTCTCCATTGTGTGTGTGTGTGTGTGTGTGTGTGTGTCTACCCATGATTTTTTATGTGAATAAGGGCAAATACAAATCTATAGTCTTGTCATTGTTTCTTCTTTATTTAAAATATTTATTACATTTTTAAGTGCTGCATTCAAAAGGTACAGTTACTCAGAATTATCAAGTTTGAATAAGTTCTTGCAAAATATCCCTACTGTAATTTGTGGTACTGTATCATGCCCTAAAGTGATTTTTTTTTAAACTAATAGACAACTTATTATGGCACATTGGCAGGATTTCTGTTTAGAGAATACTGGAGTGTGTTGCCATGCCCTCCTGCAGGGGATTTTTCCAATCCAGGGATCAAACACAGGTCTCCCGCATTGCAGGCAGATTCTTTACTATCTGAGCCACCAGGGAAGCCCAGTACACCACCATTACATTCTTTTAATAAATCATTAGGTGTAACTGAATTTTTTTTGCAGTAATTTAAAAATCTCAAATTTCTAAATCTGAATAAAACATTTTAAAATAAATGAATGCTTATTTCTAAATCAAGTTACCCTTTATGTTGATAATATATCCCATAGAGAACTACTAATATATGTATTCTTGTATGTATTCTTTAATAGATAAGGCTTGCTTTATTTTTATGGCCACATAATGTTCCATTACACAGATATTTCATTGTTTACTTAGCCAATTTTTAATTGATGGACACTTGATTTGTTTCTAATCCTGTTATTACATGTAATGCTGTTTGGAAAGCAAAAGACTATGCACATAAGCCATTTCTTGTGTGTGTGGGTGTGATAAATAGTACCAACATGCCCTTTGTATAAATGTTACCATTTTGCCACCAGTGGATGAGAGTAATGTTTTCCTTAGCAACAGAATATGTTGTTAAATTTCTTTAATTTTGCAAAAGCATATTACCTTTACAGAAGTAAATATCACACTGTACTTGCAAGTTCAGGACCATATTTTAAGGATTACATAGAACATGGTTAATTGTAGGTCAAAGAAGTAGAGGCATGCCAAGAAAAATAGGTATACAGTAAGCCAAAGGTGATTTATTTTTTTTTCTAAAGTTCAGAATGTCAAAAGCAGCTTGTGCTTAAGTCCTGCATTGACTTTCCTGCTGATGACTTTTTTCCTCTCAGTTAAAGTTTTCAGTTTTGAGATTCAAATATATGGAAAGTTCTTATGTGCGCATGTGTCCTCAGTCATATCTGACCCTTTGTGACCACATGGACTGTAGCCTGCCAGGCTTCTCTGTCCATGGAATTATCTAGGCAAGAATACTGGAGTGGGTTGCCATTTCCTACTCCAGGGGATCTTCCTGACCCAGGGATTGAACCACATCTCTTACGTCTCCTGCATAATCAGGCACTTCTTTACCACTAGCACCACCTGGGAAGCCCAGCAAGTTATCATACCAACTCTAAAATAATTTCACTCTGTTGTCAAAAATTTAGCAAGAACACTTTTTCCACATCCCTTAATACAGCACTTATTCTGGTATTATGGATTTAGCTATTATATAGTTTCTTCCAAGGTTAAACCTAGGTCTTTTCTACTTTATTTTTAAACATACAAAGAGTTGATTAGTTAAAGGGTTAAATAGAAGTTTTAATTATTAACAACTTTCTGACCCATTGATAATGGCTTATTGGACCCCTCTCTTTAGGGTTCCAGATTTTCCCATAATAAGCATTATATAGTTATGTCTGTTTTGCTCTTTATATTTCTCTTTCACAGTGAAACACAAACTTTAAAATCAGTTCTTTCCTTTTTCTTCTCCTGCTATAGGCTTTACCTCAAACCCCTGGCATTTACCACCCCTTGGGCAGCTTACATTTCTTTTTCTAATTGAGAAATAATAAAGGTTGTAAAATAGTGTATACAGCTGGACATGAAATAAAAGGTCAAAGTCCCAGTAACTAAGTGAGAAGGGTTAGCAGCTGAACTTGTCATTTCCGAATAAGAAGTCTTAATCTTGCCACAGATATTCTGCGCTGGGATCCAAGAATGTGAGGCCACACCAGCGTCCTCAGTTCCTCCTACCGAGAGTGGAGGGTTGGAGGAGGAAGGATTTTCTTCAGCCACCACCTATGTGAGTGCCTTGCACACTGTGAATTCTCCCCCTAAACCAGAGCTTATTAAAATTTAGGCACCACTCACTAGCACTTGAGAATTAGCAGAGGGCTCCTTTCAAAATGTCCGATGTTTATAAGCTCCACCCCACTGGGCTTCCCAGGTGGCGCTAGTGGGAAAGAACCCGCCTGCCAGTGCAGCAGACGTGAGAGAAGCGGGTTCAATCCCTGGGTCGGAAGATCCCCAGGGGGAGGGCATGACAACCCACTCCAGTACTTTTGCCAAGAGATTCCCGTGTATGGAGGACCCTGGTGGCCTACAGTCCCTGGGGTCGCAAAGAATCAGACAAGACTGAAGCAACTTAGCACATTCACAGGGGTCCTCAGAAAGTTTGTTTCAATTTCTTTATCCATATTTGTTTCCTTTGACTGACATAGCAAATCACCACAAGCTTAGTGGCTTAAAGCTGCTGCTGCTGCTGCTGCTGCTGCTGCTAAGTCACTTCAGTCGTGTCCGACTCTGTGTGACCCCACAGACGGCAGCCCACCAGGCTCCCCCATCCCTGGGATTCTCCAGGCAAGAATACTGCAGTGGGTTGCCATTTCCTTCTCCAATGCATGAAAGAGAAAAGTGAAAGTGAAGTCGCTCAGTCTGTCCGACTGTTAGCGACCCCATGGACTGCAGCCCACCAGGCTACTCCGTCCATTGGATTTTCCAGGCAAGAGTACTGGGGTGGGGTGCCATTGCCTTCCCCGGTGGCTTACAGCAACAGAGGTTTATTCTCCCACAGTTTTGGAGTCCAGAAGTCGAAACTCAAGATGTTGGCAAGGCTAAACTCCCTTCAGAGGCTCTAGGACTAAATTCCTCAAGCTTATGATGCTGGTAGTGGTGATTTAGTTGCTAAATCGTGTCTGACTCTTTGCCAGCCCATGGACTATAGCCCACTACGCTCCTCTGTCCATGGAATTTTCCAGGCAAGAATACTGGAGTGGGTTGTCATTTCCTTCTCCAGGGGATCTTCCCGACCCAGGGATAGAACCCAGTCTTCTGCATTGCAGGCAGTCTCCTGCATTGCAGGTAGATTCTTTGCCACTGAGCCACCATGGAAGCATTTCTTGGTTCCAATCTTTGTCTCCCTTTTCTCATCACCTTCTCCTATGTGGGTGCACTGAATCTCTCTCTGTTGGTTCATATAAAAACACTTCTGATTGAATTTAAGGTCCACAAATGTAATTCAGGACAACTCTGTCTCTTAAGATCCTTAACTTAATCATATCTACAAAGATCTTTTCCCTAACAGGATAATAATCCCAGGTGCCAGGAATTAGGACCTGATATCTTTGGATGACCAATATTCAGGGTGTTGGACTGTATTTTGATTGTAAAAAGAACTACTTCCATAGTCCTTATTTCAAGGCAGAAGCCTAACTTTGAGACTCCAAAATGCTCCTATTCAACCCTATCTTGTACTGTCACTTTTTTTTTGGTTTAAAATATATATTTGTGTATTTTTTCTTTGTACACAATAATATGTGCTCATCACTTAAATTTTTTTTAAAAAGTAAAAATAACTTGGTAAAATAAAAATTATCTATGACCTGCCTATCTGAAGATAGCTCATATTAACATTCCATTTTTATAAGCATTTTGGCATACACATAGTACAAAGTAAATATGTGTTTGATGAACAAACAAGTAAGTGAAAGGCCTTGTAAATCATACTACAGCTTTCTATCATAGAAAGAAAACTGGTTAAGGAAGTGGAGTTTGGGTTTATAGAAGGTCAAACTGCATCTCTGCATTTCACCAGCTGCTCACCTCAGTTTATTTATGCTTTGGCCTTCCTTCTGTGAAATGGACCATGGTAACTGTACCTCCACATACAGTGTTTTGTAAGATTAAAGTGTGTAGCTGTGTATACAGTAAATCTCAGTGGATGGTTAGCTGTAAAGATGCAAGATGGAAAAAGAAGATTCACTCTGAAGGGAAGAATTTGGAGTAGAAACTTTGGGGGGATAGATTTTGTGTCAACAGTTAGATTTTTTTCTTGCAATTGCAGTCTTTCTAGGGGCTTCCCAGCTGGCGCATTGGTAAAAAATCCACCTGCCAAGGCAGGAGACACAAGAGACTGGTTCGATCCCCTACAGTAGGAAATGGCAACCCACTCCAGTATTCTTGCCTGGAAAATTCCATGGACAGAGGAGCCTGGTAGACTACAGTTCATAGGGCTGCAAAGAGTCAGACATGACTGAGCACATCGCAGCAGCACAATCTTTTGAAAATGGCATGGGGCACCTTAAGAAATGTTGTTAGATGTGGGAAAATTCTAGATGCCTGTGATTATCACAAAGGGATTCATCTATCAGATAAGTATGAGGAAAATGACTCTGAATTTTGAGAGTGTAATTGTAGAATTTTAGGTTTAAAATAATGACGTCTTCCTTTTTCCACATTTCCAATCTGTTTTCCCCTCTGTAGCAAAGGAATTTCTCCAGTTTCCTATGGATTAAAAACATGTAGACAGATGCATGCATGCTCAGTCGCTTCAATCATGTCCCACTCTTTCCAACTCTATGGACTGTAGCCCACAGGTCTCCTCTGACCATGGGATTCTTCAGGCAAGAATATTGGAGTGGGCTGCCATGCCCTCCTCCAGGGGATTTTCCCAGCCCAGGGATAGAACCCGAGTCTCCTGCATCTCCTGCACAGAAGGCAGATTCTTTACTGCTGAGCCACCAGGGAAGCCCATGTGGAGAGATACGAGTGACCTAAAGGGAGCCTGAATGATAATGGCGGTGTTTCCAGGGAGAATGTTCATTTAGAAGGATGCTATCAGGGAAGAAATTAGTGAACTTCCTCTGGAGGAGTTCACATGGGGCAGGGATCCTTGTGTCTGAAAAAAAAAAAAAAGATTTAAAAGCTTTTTATTTAAAAACTACATATATTTGTGTATTTGTTTCCTTTCCCTGGGTCTTAGTTAGGGCATTCAGACAACAATCATTATGACAACAATAATAGCAGCTAATATTTATAGAGTTTATTGTATGTCATACTCTAATGCCTTCAAATGCACACACACACACACACACATATGTGCATCTATATTTAACTGTGTCTTAGTTATGGCACTCGGTATCTTTAGTTGTGGCATTTGGGATCTAGTTTCCTGACCAGAGATTGAACCCAGGCCTCCTGTATTGGGAGCGCAGAGTTTTAACCATTAGACTACTTGAGAAGTCCTTAAAAACTTTTAAATAAAAATATGGTGAGGGAGGTGGGAGGTGGGTTCAGGATGGGGAACATGTGTACACCCGTGGTGGATTAATGTTGATGTATGGCAAAACCAATACAATATTGTAAAGTAATTAGCCACCAATTAAAATAAATAAATTTAAATTTAAAAAATAAATAAATCACATCAAAACACTGCACAGTTTTTTTCATCACAGTCAATGCTCTTAGTTAGTAACCTTCTAGGATTTGAACATATGCAATAATGTTTTGCAAATGCTGTGCTAAAATTAAAGTGAACCCAGAATGAGTGTTTATCAAGTGCTAAGTATGCAGTTTAGAATATAAAGCATCAAGGTGAGAATTCTGTATAGAGAATTTCTTTCCATGAATCCATAATCATAAAATGGCCTCATGCTATTGTGTCTATCATTGTTAATTTAAGTAATGGCTTGGAAACATTACATGTCTTACTTGCTTTGATGAGTTTTGTTAGCTAAGAAAAAATAGTACATTCTACAGAGTGTATAGCTTTTTTAACCTTATGCTATTTTTTCATTTTTTTTTAATCTGGAAAAATCTTTATTTATGTTTTAAATATAAATTTATTTAATTTTAATTGGAGACTAATTATTTTACAATACTGTATTGGTTTTGCCATACATTGACGTGAATCCGCCACAGGTGTACATGTGTTCCCCATTCTGAACCCCCCTCCCACCTCCCTCCCCATACCATCCCTCTGGGTCATCCCCGTGCACCAGCCCCGAACATCCTGTATCATGCATCGAACCTGGAGAATGGCATTGAAACATGTATATTTTTTCTATTAGATAATTCATAGCAATGCTTAAGTCAGTGTTCCCCAAACAGTTTGCACATTGGAATTACTTAGGTAGATCCTAAATTTGAACCAACTGGAAAATCTCTCCATCTCTTATCTCCCTGGTGGCACCCAGAAAGCAGTGTAACTAATTTCAGAGGCAAAGGAGAAACTTGATAATTATTGATAAAAATTCTTCAAACTGCTTTAAGTAAAAGTGATTGATTAGAGCTAAGAACATAAATTTGGTTAATTATTAATGCAAATAAGTATTTGGAATCTACTCTGCCAGCCTCTTCCCTTGGTGCCTCCTGAGCTTTATTTGCCTCATGTATAAAATGGGAGACACTTATGACTGAGTCACTAGCAAATTTATGATATAAGTAGCATACACATTTGCTGAGCAAAGTAATAGACGGTCAAGAAACATTAGCAATCATCATTATCAACATCTTTTCTGCTGTGTTGTTTGTTCTATCATTGCTAATTAGAGGTTTGTTGGTTTTAATCCAGTCTTACAGACATGATAGTAAAAAACTAACTTCAAATTTTCTAATTAGTTCACCTCCCTGTTCATTCAACTAGATGATACTAGTAGATGCATTTTTAACCTTTATTAGAATCATCTCATTATTGGAGGATTAGCAAAATATGGGCCCCAAATATCTTTGAGGCTTCTGGGATATAAAAAAGACTTTTTAAAAAATATTAAAAACAGCTAAAAATACTGTGTACCAGGCATTTTTCTACAAACCACACATATGTTAGTTCACAGTTATGAAGAAGTTTCTATTTTTATCCCATTTTAAGGATGAAGAACATGAGGAATAGAGAGGATAAATGTCTTGCCCAAAATCACTTGGCTGATGTGTGGGTATCTGAACCGAGGCAGCTTGACTCCAGAATAGATTTACTTAACCACTGACTTTATTGCCCTTGATAGATTGGGATATGGTTGGAGCACTTTTGGATACAATTTATGTGTTTATAAGCATACAGTATGGGAAGCCTGGTGTGCTGCAGTCTATGGGGTTGCAAAGAGCCAGACACAACTGAGCGACTGAATTGAACTGAGTATCCTATTTCCTTTTTGTGACAGGGGCTTGTCTGTAATTGTTTTTCTGTTTTTTTTTTTTTTTTTAATTTTCTGTCTTCCCTGAGTGATTCTCAGATCCAGAAGTATAAAGACATTATAGGACTTTCTAGCATTACATTTCTTTGTGCTTAAGACAGGGCCTAGCACATGTTATGTGTTATTTAATAACTGTTGAATGAATTAATGAAGTTACTTGCTACAAAGAAGCAAATTATACCAATCTACTCTACTCAAACCTTCTCTATTATACTCTAATAAAAATTGTTGAGTAATATTTATTTCACCTTGATATCACTTTCTTTTCCTTTCTTTTTACTTGGAGGATAATTGCTTTACAATGTTGTGATGGTCTCTGCCATACATCAGTTCAAATCAGTCATACTCATATATGTATCTCCTCCTTCTGGAGCCTCCCTCTCCTGATATCATTTTCAAACCTCTCACTGGTCACATTAAAAATTCATATTTTTTGTCAAGCTGAGACTTCACCTTGTTTCTTGTGATGCTCATGATCATTGTTCATACTGGGGGAAAAAGAGAATTTGCTATAGTACTTATGAAACTAACAAAGATAAAGCACATGCATATATTTTTTCCAGTCTACATCCCAGAGAATAAGAAATACCATGTTTATTTTCAACAGCATCTAGCCTTACCTCCAATATCTTGTGGTTTGGGCTCAGTGATCTGATATTTGGAGAAGGAAATGGCAACCCATTCCAGTATTCTTGCCTGGAAAAATCACATGGACAGAGGAGCCTGGTGGGCTACCGTCCATGGGGTTGCAAAGACCAGAGTGAGCACTTGTCAGTGGATCTGATATTAACTAGAGATGAGCTGCTTTTCTAATAGCAATTTTAGCTGATAGCAAAATACTAGTTTGGTTCTAAATTATGTTTCTTTAGCTGTCAAATATATATATATATATATATNGAGGAGCCTGGTGGGCTACCGTCCATGGGGTTGCAAAGACCAGAGTGAGCACTTGTCAGTGGATCTGATATTAACTAGAGATGAGCTGCTTTTCTAATAGCAATTTTAGCTGATAGCAAAATACTAGTTTGGTTCTAAATTATGTTTCTTTAGCTGTCAAATATATATATATATATATATATATATATATATAAAACATATTATCCCATATTGAAAAGTTAAAGATTCCTTATAAAGGGATAGTCCCTAGAGGGGAGAAAACTAAGTATAATTCCACTCTGAATGCTGATTATTGCCATATGTAGTGAACTCCTGTCAAAAAGATTACATTCCCTTTTTTGTTCTTGAGCCTCTTCTCTCTGATCATCCAAAATTTGCAGTGAGGCATGTTGAACACCATGGTTTAGGTTAGTATACTCTTTCTTTAAAAGAAAAAAAAAATCCAGAATATTTGTACCTCGGTTATTTTGTCAAGATCCCTGGCAAAAAGCTGATAGCTCTGCTTCAAAAGGTGTAATTGAAGGGTGTGTGATAAAGAAATCATTTACAAAGTTTTGGAAAAGCTAAAGAAAACCAACTGATAGTGAAAAAACCCTGGGGCTAAAAACAGGGAGGAACCCATTACCTCTCTAGTCTTCCCTGGTTAGCTCAGTAGGTAAAGAAACCACCTGCAATACAGGAGACCCAGGTTCAATCCCTGGGTTGGGAAGATCCCCTGGAGAAGGAAATGGCAACCCACTCCAGTATTCTTGGCTGGATGAGGAACCAGGTGGGCTACAGCCCATGGGGTCCCAAGAGTTGGACATGACTTAGTGACTAAACCACCACCTGTCTACTGGAAAAGCCAGAGAATGTGCAGGTTTAGAACTTGTGGACTAAGGTAATCAGTACAACAGGCGTCAAACACTGCCTAACATGGAGTGAAATAGATCGATGGTTATCTTGATTTGACTCTTGTGGCCTTCTGACCACCTGCTATGGCCTCTCAAATCCAGTCTGAAGTCAGACATCAAGAGAGCCTGGTTTGTGCAATTTATAGAAGTTAGTCTCCTGGGATACAGAACAGACTGACGGATAGATCTGGAGGGCAAATAGAGAATACCCAACATAGCTTCTAACAGAAAATGAAAGAATATCACATAATTTGGGCTCAAGAGCCTGGGCTTCATGGAGCTTGACTCTTTCTGTCTCTTCGTTTCTAACAAGAGGTAACACCTTTCTTTCGAATATACAGAAGAGAAAAACTGAAGTCATCTTTGACTCTTCCTTCTTCATCCCTTGAGTTAAAATTATAACCAGTTTCTTTCATATTTCTTCAAAATATATCTCTAATAATTCATCTCTAATGCAAATTTCTACTGCTAACACTTTTATGGCTTGCCTTTACCATTTTATGTCAAATTAATTGCTTCATGGCACCCCACTCCAGTACTCTTGCCTGGAAAATCCCATGGACGGAGGAGCCTGGAAAGCTGTAGTCCATGGGGTCGCTGAGGGTTGGACATGACTGAGTGACTTCACTTTCACTTTTCACTTTCATGCATTGGAGAAGGAAATGGCAACCCACTCCAGTGTTCTTGCCTGGAGAATCCCAGGGGTGGGGGAGCCTGGTGGGCTGCCGTCTGTGGGGTTGCACAGAGTCAGACGTGACTGAAGAGACTTAGCAGCAGCAGCAGCAGCAGCAGCAAACTATTAAGAGGCTGGTACTTTTAAATCTCCTGTGCTTTGCTCAAGAACCTTCTGTGGGTCTCAGCTGTCATGGAAGTAAACTGCAACATCCTCTGCTAAGGCTTATATTTCCTACAGCATGTCCTCCATGTCACTAACAATCCTTCAATCAGTCAGTTCAGTCGCTCAGTCATGTCCTACTCTTTGCGACCCCGTGAACTGCAGCACGCCAGGCCTCCCTTAAATGTGGGCTTAAAACTCAGTGTTCAAAAAATGAAGATCATAGCATCTGGTCCCATCACTTCATGGCAAATAGATGAAAAAATGAAAACAGAAACAGATTTTCTTTTCTTGGGCTTCAAATCACTGCAGATGGTGACTGCAGCCATGAAGTTAAAAGACACTTGCTCCTTGGAAGAAAAGCTATGACCAACCTCAGTTCAGTTCAGTCGCTCAGTCAGGTCCAACTCTTTGCAACTTCATGAACCAGGGAGGCACACCAGGCCTCCCTGTCGATCGACAGCTCCTGGAGTCCACCCAAACCCATGTCCCTTGAGTCAGTGATGCCATCCAATCATCTCATCCTCTCTCATCCCCTTCTCCTCCTGCCCTCAATCTTTCCCAGCATCAGGGTCTTTCCAAATAAGTCAGCACTTCACATCAGGCTCTTTGCATAGCCTTGACCAATCTAGATAGCATATTAAAAAACAGAGACATTACTTTGCCAACAAAGTCTATCTAATGTCAAATCTATGGTTTTTCCATTAATCATGTATGGATGTGAGAGCTGGACTGTAAATAAAGCTGAACACCAAAGAATCGATCCTTTTGAACTGTGATGTTGGAGAAGACTCTTGAGAGTCCTTTGGACTGCAAGGAAATCCAACCAGTCCATCCTAAAGGAAATAAGTCCTAAATATTCATTGGAAGGACTGATGCTGAAGCTGAAACTCCAATACTTTGACACCTGATGCAAAGAACTGACTCATTGGAGAAGACTTTGATGCCGGGAAAGATTGAAGGCAGGAGGAGAAGGGGACAAGAGAGGATGAGATGGTTGGATGGCATCACTGACTCAATGGACATGAGTTTGAGTAAGCTCAGGGAGTTGGTGATGAACAGGGAATCCTAGTGTGCTGCAGTCCGCTAAGAGTTGGACACAACTGAGAGACTGAACTAAACTGAACTGAACTGATCCCTTTCTCATTAAATCTTAAAGCGTTAACTTCTTAAAAAAAAAAATTTCTTTCCTATTATCTTTCCTAACTAATCAGATTGCCCTTATGGCACTCTCTTCTTAAACTTTTATTATGTTTCTTTTTGTTTTTCAACATACTTTTGCACTTACTAGTTCTGCAGTTATATACTGTGTTCATCTTCTATTGAAAGTAGAGTTTGTTTATTTCACATATCTGACATCACCTGAGATAGTTCTAGAAATAGTGTCTGACATCTGGTTGTATCTCAATACATTGTGTTTTAATAATATGTGGTCTGCTGCGCTGTGCTTAGTCACTCAGTCGTTTCTACTCTTTGTGATCCTATAATCTATAGCCTGCCAGGCTCCTCTGTCCATGAGATTCTCCAGGCAAGAATACTGGAGTTGGTAGCCATGCCCTCCTGCAGGGGATCCTCCCAACCCAGGGATTGAACCCAGGTCTCCCGCATTGCAGGCAGGTTCTTTACCATCTGAGCCACCAGGGAATCCCTTAATCATATGAGGCATTTGAATTATATATACTTATTAGTTGTTCATTTGGTTAGCTAGTTTAGAGCAACTCTGGAAGAATTAACCAATCTCATATGAACAGTGCATATGTTTGAGTACTATTAATAATTTCTGTATTTATCCTAAAGAACAAGTTAAGGAAAAGGTCAGAGATTTAGCTTCTTGGATGTTCAGGAAAACGTTATATATAGTAACACCAAAAATTAGACTTATAAGAATAGAGGATGTGAAAGTATGTATATTTGAGTAAGTACTATACTATGCTAGTTTTTAAAAATGATGTAGATTATTAAATTACAATAATAACAACATATGAACTAAGTTTTGAAGTAAATATTTTGCTGTTTTTTTTAAATACTGTGTATTTAATACATATATATATTTATATACATACAAATATGGAAAGATGTGTATTGTTTTAATATTGGTTGTCTATGGTGATGGATAAATTATAGATTTTTTTTTGTTTGGTTATGTGCATTTTCTGACAATATATACTTTACAAAATATTTAGAAGGTAACTATCGCAGCTAATACCTTTCCCTTAGTTATAGATTTTAACTGCTTGGTTTCTATACAAGGTGATCAAATTAGGCATTTTAATTAAAGAACTTTATTTTACTTATTGAATGACTTAATGAAGTAACTACAGTAAATGTTTGTCAATTACAGTATACCCTGCCCTAAACGTTGCCTACTGGTAAATAAGCTATAATTTTTACATCACAATTTGTTTGGAAAATTGTCAAAATATAAAACTTGTGTAATATCAAATTTGAACATGAAAATGAAAACTTCAGCCAGAAGTAGTTATTTCTCATCTACAAAAGAGGCAACAAAGGACAGCATTACTCTATCTTTTAATTACCAAGCAAGGTGGATTGGGATTTCATGGAGGGGAATAATTTATGCAGAGGAGTGGCTTGAATGTAACTTGTAGGACACACATACAGTTTAAGATTCTGTATAGAACCTGAAGACATAGAATTAAATGAGTCATATATACATGCATACAAATGCATATTCAATCAGAAATGAATGCTGTATCTATGTGGAAAGTTAGATAGTATATTCTAAAGTTTGGCTAAATCACACATTTAATTATTACACAAAATCATTTCCGTAAGTAAAATTCACTAGTAATCGAAACGACTGATTTTAGTACTCTATATAAACCTCTCTACAATGATCTTAATTACCATGAATATTTCAAAGTCTTAAATTGTTAAAAATATTAGAAAGTAAAACGGAATCCAAAGGCAAAGGAACATTAGATGTGATGAGAACTAAGACATTTTACTTCCTGGAGGAGGAAAACAAAGGCACTGCCTCCAATACCTTACTTTGTAAAGTACAGACAGGGAGGGACACTTCTAACCTCTAATTCCCTGGGTTTTAGTTAGACAGTGCTATCCATTATCACTCTAAGCTCAGATGGAGGGGCCAATAAGATGACTATAATTTTCTGTGCTAAACAAGGTAGAATGAAAGTTGTGTAAAGTATTTGAGTTGAATATTGCTTCAAGCTGGGAAAATGAACAATATAATATGGTGGACAGAGTATGGGCTTTTGAATCCCAGTGTGCTTTATTTTGAATACTGGTTTTATTGCACTAACAGTACTCATTGACTCAGTTATACCCTTTTTTAAAGCGTTAACCTTTTGCCATGCGAAGTGCGAGGCTCTGCCAGTAGCTTAAGGTACAAAACATACATTGTTGGGACTTCCCTGGTGGTCCAGTGGTTAAAACTCCACAATGCCAGTGTAGGGAGTATGGGTTTGATCCCTGGTTGGGGAGTGAAGATCCCACATACCTTGAGGATAAAAATAAATATAAGTAAAGATAAGTCAATAAATAAATTTTAAAAGCACATTATATTTGCTCTCTTATAGTTTAGTGACAAAGATAGACATTAATCAAATAATTTTACAAATAACATAATTACATACAGTGGTAAATTAGTCTAAGGAACATTCAGGAAGTTACGCAAGTATATTTTATATGTAGTCAATCTGAAAGATGTGTATAAAACAACAAAGAGAGAATGAAATCCTAAGGTAAGTGAGAACATGATGCCATTTATAGAAGGGCAGTTGGCTGGATTATAGAAAGTACTAAAAGTGTAAGTGTGGGAAAAATAGTTTGGAGGGGTAGGTGGAGCCAGGCCACCCAGAGCTTGGTGGTTTTCTTTCAGCCACTGAGTCCTGTCCGGCTCTTTGTGACCTCATGGACTATAGAACCACAGGCTCCTCTATCCCTCCACTCTCTCGCAGACTTGCCCAAATTTATGTCCATTGGGTCAATGATGCTATCTAACCATCTCATCCTCTGCTGCCTCCTTCTCCTTTTGTCTTCAATATTTCTAGCATCAGGGGCTGTTCCAACCCATGTCTCTTGTGTCTTCTGTATTGACTGGCAGATTCTTTACCTCTGCACCAGCTGGGAAGCCTACCCAGAGCTTTATTTTAAGACAAAGGAAAGCCTTAGAACATTTTTAAGCAAGAAAGTTGCAAGATCAAATTTACGTTTCTAAAGATCACTCTGACCATGTTAAGAAAAAAAAAAAAGTAATTAAAAGATGTTTGAGTAGTGTGAGAAATTCAGTGAAGGGGTATTTGACACATTGCAGATAAGAGATATAGTCTCTTGGAGTAGGGCGTGGTGGTAGTAGAGACACCATAGAGACAATGACTCCTCTGTTTCTTCTGGCTTTTGCAACTGATTGGAAGGTGGTGCTAAGCTGTTGTTCAGTCACTAAGTCATGTCCTATTCTTTGGAACCCCTGGGCTGCAGCATGCCAGTTTCCATTGTCCTTCACTATCTCCTAGAGTTTGTTCAAAGACATCCATTGAGTCCATGATGCCATTCAACTGTGTCATCCTCTGCTGCCCCTTTCTCCTTTTGCTTTCAGTATTTCCCAGTCCTTCCAATTAATATTCAGGGTTGATTTCCTTTAGGATTGATTGGTTTAATCTCCTTGAAGTCCAAGGGACTCTCAAGAGTCTTCTCCAGCACCACAGTTCAACAGCATCAATTCTTCAGTGCTCAGCCTTCTTTATGGTCCAGCTCTCACATCCGTACATGACTACAGGAAAAACCATAGCTTTGTCTATACGGACCTTTTCAGTTCAGTTCAGTTCAGTCACTCAGTTGTGTCCGACTCTTTGCGACCCCATGAATCACAGCACGCCAGGCCTCCCTGTCTATCACCAACTCCCGGAGTTCACTCAGACTCACGTCCATCGAGTCAGTGATGCCATCCAGCCATCTCATCCTCTGTCGTCCCCTCCTCCTCCTGCCACCAATCCCTCCCAGCATCGGAGTCTTTTCCAATGAGTCAACTCTTCACATGAGGTAGCCAAAGTACTGGAGTTTCAGCTTTAGCATCATTCCTTCCAAAGAAATCCCAGGGCTGATCTCCTTTAGAATGGACTGGTTGGATCTCCTTGCAGTCTAAGGGACTCTCAAGAGTCTTCTCCAACACCACAGTTCAAAAGCATCAATTCTTCAGCACTCAGCCTTCTTCACAGTCCAATTCTTACATCCATACACGACCACTGCTCAGTAAAACACCACAGTTCAAAAGCATCAATTCTTTGGCACTCAGGCTTCTTCGCAGTCCAACTCTCACATCCATACATGTCCACATGCTCAGTAAAAGGTTTTGGTTTTACTAAATTGATGCTTAAAAGAGCACCAAAGGTCTCTTATCCATTCATCTTCCAATGGATATCTAGGTTGCTTCCATGTCCTAGCTATTCATAAACAGTGCTGCAATGAACACTGGGGTACATGTGTCTCTTTCAATTCTGGTGTCCTCAGTGTGTATTCCCAGCAGTGGGATTTCTGGGTCATATGGCAGTTCTATTTCTAATTTTTTAAGGACTATCCACTGTGGTACATACACACAATGGAATATTACTTAGCTATTAAAAAGAATGCATTTGAATCAGTCCTAATGAGGTGGATGAAACTGGAGCCTATTATACAGAGTGAGGTAAGTCAGAAAGAAAAACACCAATACAGTATAATAACACATATATATGGAATTTAGAAAGATGATAACAATGACCCTATATGTGAGACAGCAAAAGAGACACAGATGTAAAGAACAGACTTTGGGACTCTGTAGGAGAAGGCGAGGGTGGGATCATTTGAGAGAAAAGCATTGAAACATATGTATTATCATATGTGAAATAGATTGCCAGTCCAGGTTCAATGCATGAGACAGGGCACTCAGGGCTGGTGCATTGGGACGACCCTGAGGGATGGGATGGGGGGTGGGGGGTTCAGGATTGGGGACAGACATACATCCATGGCTGATTCATGTGAATGTATGGCAAAAACCACTACAGTATTGTAATTAGCCTCCTATTAAAATAAATAAATTAATTTACCCAAAAAAGTACTCAGCACCTCACACAGTGTTTTATATCTATGAGGTGCTCAACAAATATTTGTTAAATATTGAATGTATATGATGCTGTTATGTGATTTTTGATTAGCTAGGAATATAAATGAGTCAGATGCATATCACTAAATACTGGGTTACAGACACACCTTGGATGTTCACAGATGATGATGATATTTGCCATCTGATGATGTTTATATTTAGGACATTTGTGTTCACAGGGTACAATTTTCCTGCCTGGAAATAAAGTGCTTGAACATCCCTGCAATGAAGAGAGCCCAGGGAAGTTTCTTTTTGAAGTCGTTCCAGGTAAGATATTTTTCTGCTTCGATTCAAGAATTGCTGTTCCATGTTGGTAAAAACAGGTCAGACAGCCTTTATTCTTCTCAAGTCGTGGCTATGAACATTCATTTGAAGAGGTAAGTGTCGAATTTGGTTGGTATTCACACAGAGACTAATGAGTCCAGGTTTGTACACTGGTGCAAATGAGCACACCTACACACATGCATTTACCCACATGACTAGTGGATTTCCATTTGTCCAGGAGACTCCAGAGTGGACCAGAAGTCATGACACAGCCTTCGTATGGGGACTACTGGAGACAAAAGTGATTCTGCAGTCCTCTTGCAGTATAAGATTTGACTAAGTGCTCCAGGTAGAATTCCTTGCCCAGCTGATTCACCATCAGGTTCCCTCACAAAATTTATTTTAAGGAGCCTTGGCTATAAAATCAAAACAGAACAAAATCCATCCTTCAATGACTGACAAAAGATCAGTCACATCAGTTTTGCTCACAACCAACCACTTCCACATGTTTGGCTTAGAGCATTTGAGGACATCTCTGCCAAGTGATCAGATCCTGGAGTTCCATGTCTTCAGTCTTCAACATCTGTTCACTTTTTTTTTTTTAGTCAGTTGCATCTCCCCCTTTCAGAATACCTCATCTGCACTTAAATCTTTGAGTCACCTTGGGTCTTCAGGGTCATGATCTACTTCCTTGGTCAGCTCCTTAGCCCTTCTTTAACTCTTGCTGTAAGAAAAAGGGAGTTAGAAATGTGGTTTTTATATCTTTGTTTCTGACTGACCCAGGTGATGTGATATTAACATGGATTTCATCACAGCTTAGGGTGAGTGTGAATTTATTTGTGTGACTAATATGTAATGCATATCAATAATGCTGGTGCAGAGGCAGTCAGTAAAACATTTTCCCCAAATTTGTAAATGCTGGGAATCTAAAATGCAAAAGCATATTTTCCTCCCTCAGTGAAAACAGCTGTAGCTCTGAGTTCATCTGGCTCACAGTGGAATCCATGACTAAATGTTAATTAATGCAGCTCAAGTGCAGAAAGGTTAGTCACATGCACTGTGTTATTTGTTTCCCCCCAAGGAAAACATACTGTAAGAAACCTGAATCTTGTTTGCTCTATTAAAATCTTGTTATACTTACTTCTTAGCTGAATATCCTATATGGAACCAAATTCCAGATGTTGCAAAGTCTTTGAAGTATCGGTAGAGGAAATTTCACTATTCATTCTCAAACATTAGGCCTGTTAGCATTGAAATGAGCATGGTATTAAACTGGCAACTTTGATTCTTCATCTCTGATAATAGTAAAGGTCTACTTTCTCATGCAGCCTCCCATTTGTATAGAGATTGTACTTTTTGGTGAAGATGTTCTCACATACACTGTTCTAGAAAGAGCTGTGTCTTCAAACCCAGAAAGTCACAAACCTCCTTTCCAAGGTTGCATTTCTAGGGTGTGTGTTTCATGCACAACACGTAAGACAGAATGGCTTTTAATGAGCAAAGCTTAAGGATTTTAAGACTGTGTGGTGTGGAATCTGAAAGCTGTCATTTCAAAAAAGAAATTGTTTTCAGGGAAGTTCAGAGTTGCTGCAGTAATTATGGAAATAAACATACTATGCCCATAGCTCATTTGAAAAGATGCTTCCTGAATAATTAATGCAATATGTAGTAGCTTCTAAATTAGGTTTAATAATTCTGAATCATCTTTGGCAGTAACAAGAGACTTGTGTCAAATGCTTCTTTAAAGAAAGAGTTGAAAAAAATACTATGGCTGTATTGGGAATCCAGTGTTTGTGCCTTAGTCTTGGTCCTCAGAACTTTTGGGTATGTCCCTACATTAGGATGGAATTTCCAGGCAAATGCTTCTGTACATGTATTGGAATGGAGGGATCAGTATCACATGATTTTAAACAGTTTTTGCAGAAATCAAGATTGCTTAAAAATAGCAGGGCATTTGATTTATCTTTGTAAGTTGGAATGACAAGATACTATTTTCTAATTATTTCAATTGTGTGACAGTTTGATGTTGGGAATCTGGAAAGCTGCAAGAGTGTTTTCATTTGTCAGAAAATGCAGGAGACAGGAAGGAGTGGAGAAATGTGATCAATGTCTTATATAGAATCTTCTGCAGGACTGCCTGTCTGCAGATCCTTATAACACATACTTATTCTACACTGGCTTTCTCTGTGGAATTCTCTCGATCACCACTTCTGAAAATTCATCCTGCAAATGATACTTACATATCCAGCACAATTCTGTCTTTATGGACAAATGTCTTAAGCCCAACTACCCAAGTTACAGTCAATGAATAGGATTAAATGCTTTAATCATAACTGCTTGTAATGATTTTTCAGTAAAAATGGCAAATACCACCAGAAGGCTCTGCCAAATATTCTAACACTATATACATACATACACATTTGTGTATGAATGTGTGTGTAAAATGTTGAGTACACACACATATATACACATATATATCTATACATATAAAATAAACATGCATATTTATATTCTTTATATATCATCAGCACCTATAAAGTTATATCTTTATAATTTATCAATATATAATATGTAGGTCAGAGTTTTGCTTTGTTTCATTTTTGTTTTTGCATTAGTCTGAAGTGTCCTGTGGAATTAAATAATAATCATGTGTAACCTTGAGAGAAAAAACAAGATTTTTCAACAGAATTAAGAGTTTCCTGTCTTTGTATAGTATTTAATTACATTTGTTTTGTAATGCATTTCTATGCAGATTTTAGACTTCTATAAAAAAAATATATGTGAACAGATACTACACTTGATCTTAGCCAAAAGGCCAAGCCAATTATATAGAGTGAAGTAAGCCAGAAAGAAAAACACCAATACAGTATACTAACACATATATATGGAATTTAGAAAGATGGTAATGATAACCCTGTATGCGAGACAGCAACAGAGACACAGATGTATAGAACAAACTTTTGGACTCTGTGGGAGAGGGAAAGGGTGGGATGATTTGGGAGAATGGCATTGAAACATGTGTACTATCATGTAAGAAATGAATCGCCAGTCTAGGTTCGATACAGGATACAGGATGCTTGGGGCTGGTGCACTGGGATGACCCAGAGAGATGATATGAGGGTGGTGGGAGCGGGGT
This sequence comes from Oreotragus oreotragus, assembly GCA_006410675.1. Classification (NCBI taxonomy): domain Eukaryota; kingdom Metazoa; phylum Chordata; class Mammalia; order Artiodactyla; family Bovidae; genus Oreotragus; species Oreotragus oreotragus. The sequence continues at coordinate 156,240 of SJYX01018704.1, forward strand.
TCAGGATTGGGAACTCATGTACCCTTGTGGTGGATTCATGTCAATGTATGCAAAACCAATACAGTATTGTAAAGTTAAAAAGAAAAAAGCAGAAAAAAAAATCTACGTTAAAAAAAAAAAAAACTACCATAATTTAGGGTTAATTTCTTACAGGCTACTATCCCATGAAATGAATTGTCTCTCTGAATTATGTCATGATTTATAGCATTTTGCTCCAATTGTTTCCTATTTATCTGCTTGCTACTCAAAAAGGAGACATTAGCCAAATTGGCAAATTTAAAGACTTTGCTGTCAGACATGCCAAATTGTAGGCTGGAGTGAACTTTTATAGCCAAGTGCTAAGCTTTGGGGAAATGTGGTTGAGCAAGGAATGTTGGCAGACTTTCGTGTGTAGTACTTGAAGAAAGAAAATGCAGTTGGTTTCGTTGCTTCTCCAAGTGTGTTTTGTGCAAGTTTCCCTTGTGATGTTAAAACTAAATAAATAGAGTAATTGATGGAATGATGATGTCTTTGCTTAGAAGAATATTCTGCCAGAGGGAGAAAAAGGAGTAGTAATTCAGCAACAGGTAAAAAGAGATGAGGAAGTAGGTACTTTATCTAGTGAAGGAACCACAGCTTTCTTCTCATTCAGTTCAGTTCAGTTCAGTTCAGTTCAGTCACTCAGTCGTGTCCAACTCTTTGCGACCCCATGAATCGCAGCACACCAGGCCTCCCTGTCCATCACCATCTCCCGGAGTTCACTCAGACTCATGTCCATCGAGTCCGTGATGCCATCCAGCCATCTCATCCTCGGTCGTCCCTTTCTCCTCCTGCCCCCAATCCCTCCCAGCATCAGAGTCTTTTCCAATGAGTCAACTCTTCACATGAGATGGCCAAAGTACTGGAGTTGCAGCTTTAGCATCATTCCTTCCAAAGAAATCCCAGGGCTGATCTCCTTTAGAATGGACTGGTTGAATCTCCTTGCAGTCCAAGGGACTCTCAAGAGTCTTCTCCAACACCAAGGTTCAAAAGCATCAGTTCTTCGGCACTCAGCTTTCTTCACAGACCAACTTTCACATCCATACATGACCACAGGAAAAACCATAGCCTTGACTAGACGGACCTTGGCAAAGTAATGTCTCTGCTTTTGAATATACTATCTAGGTTGGTCATAACTTTTCTTCCAAGGAGTAAGCGTCTTCTAATTTCATGGCTGACGTCACCATCTGCACTGATTTTGGAGCCCCCAAAATAAAGTCTGACACAGTTTCCACTGTTTCCCCCTCTATTTCCCATGAAGTGATGGGACCGGATGCCATGATCTTCGTTTTCTGAATGTTGAGCTTTAAGCCAACTTTTTCGCTCTCCTCCTTCACTTTCATCAAGAGGCTTTTTAGCTCCTCTTCACTTTCTGCCATCATTACTGTATCCCTAACACCTGGAAGTGTAACACAGGGTGCCAAGTACTTACTGAAGTGTATATATTTACCAGGTTTATGGAGGAAACAAAGTGTATGTATTTACCAGATTTACGGAGGAAACTCAAGCATATGAAATAGGTTTATTGCTGGCAGTAACTACTTGCCTTGGCTGTGTGGAAGGCTCACTTCCTGCTGTGTGGGATCCTTGCACCTCCTGGTGCAGCAATGACCTCTCTGTGGCTCTAGTGCCTGAAGTGGAGGGAAGCTCCTCAGATCCTGTTTCTTACTCCTCTGCCTTCCTCTCAATGATACCAAGAGAAAGATGGAAGACGATAGAGATCTTCCTCCAGAGAAGCTACCCCTGGTATCGCCTCTTAACACTGACTGGCTATTACTTGCATGCTAAGTTGCTTCAGTCATTTCTGACTCTGCAACCCTATGGGCTGTAACCCACCAGGCTCCTCTGTCCATGAGATTCTCCAGGCAAGAATACTGGAGTGAGTCACCATTTCCTTCTCCTGGGCATCTTCCTGACTCAGGGATGGAAATGGCTTCCCTTAGGTTTTGTGCATTGGCAGGCGGGTTCTTTACCACTAGCGTCACCTGGGAAACCCTAAGGGCTGTTGCACCCCGCTTCAAATACTGCCTCTCTCTTCTGATACATATGTAAATTATGTAGTGTCCCTAGAATTAGAAAGGCGTGTCATGTGGTGGGAGCCTCCGCCTTGGGCATGGTCCTGGTGGCATAGCAACAAAATGGCTTAAAGGCCAGCTGCTTTCTTTGAGCTTATTCAGTGACCCAGAAACTCATGTATCCTGATCTGCTAAGGGTAATGAAAACTGTTTCCCTCAGTACTGCCATCTCGCCCCATTCCCCGTGAAGCATGAGCTTCATGCCCAGCAGTTCAGCGGTTTCATGCCTCATGAGAGTCTTCAACTTGGAGAAGGGCTGGGTGAGAGTTCTAGCTTCAAAACTGATGACCTACTCGCCTGCGCTTCCTGACTTGTTCTGATGGTTGAGAGAAATTCTTTCCTTTCTCCTCAAAAAAAAAAAAAAAATCATGTTTGTCTTGAACACTGTTATATCCAAGTGGCACATCCTCTTTCTAGTCTTTCTCTGGTAACAGGGGCAGGGAGATGGCATTTGGGTTCCTTCTCTGAAATGCATTTTCTCCTACAGGGAAGTAGCCAGGCATAACTTCCACTAATTTTTAACTTAAGTAAGCTTTTAGCACTTTTCTCTTCAGATTGAGATCTTAGCAATTTCAGGATAATGGAAAGATAATTTTTTGTCTATCTAGAATCTTACATTGAATTCCAAATAAACACACAGATGAAGAGTTATGTTGGGACATTTACTGGGCGTTCTCTCTGGAGATACTCCATCTCCAAGGAAGTGAGGAAGGCGGGGTCAGGCAGAAGCAGCAGCTGGCCTGCTGCGCCATGGCACCTGAAGTCTCAGCTGATTCTATGGGGAGCTCTGGAGCTTGGACACTTCTTAGAGTTGCTCTAACCTTAACCTGAGTTTCCAAGCCTTTGTTTCCTGGATTCAGCTAATAAAGTCATTCACTGCGAGAAGATGAGACAAATAAACCCAGGTGAAGCCGTTCTGCATTACAATGGAGAAAAGTTTCTATGAGGGTCTCTGTGAGCCACAACAGCCAATATAACAACCTCTAGAATCTAGACAAAGCATCACGCTATCCATTACAGTATCTATAGCTTTACCTGTATCCAGCTTTCTGTATCCCAGGTGATGTTACAGGCTTTTTTATTTTGGTTTGTTTTGTCCTTCTTTTTTTATTGCAGACTTTTGAAATGGATCAATTAACCCTCACTACATTACTGTTTAATCCTCAACTCTATTATTATATCCATTTCCAGATCAAGAAACAGGAACAGAGAAGTAGTTTGATCAAGGTCAAATAACTAACACTAGCTAGTAAATGTATGTGTGTATGTGTGTGTGTGTGTGTGTGTGTGTATATATATATATATATAATTTATTACTGACTTTATGTATATACATATATATTCTGGCTCAACATATGAGATAGAGTATTTAGAGGCTGGGGCCTAGGTTTGAAATAATGAACTTGTGAACTCTTTTTATTAGTAGTCAGTGAAGTGGATAGACTTGTATCTCTTAGCTTAAGGATGAGAATTTGGGCACTTGAAGTAAGAATGGGTTTTTGCATTTACAGGCAACTGTTTATATGTGTAAGCCTATCAGAAAAGTGTTCTCATTGTTGTTGTTCAGTTGCTAAGTCATATCTGACTCTTTGCGACCCTATGAACTGCAGCACACCAGGCCTCCCTTCCTTCACTATCTCCACGAGTTTGCTCAAACTTAAGCCCATTGAGTCAGTGATGCTGCCCAACCATCTCATCCTCTGTCGCCGCCTTTTCCCCTTGCCCTCAGGCTTTCCCAGCATCAAGGTCTTTTCCAATGAGTTGACTCTTTTCATCATGTAGCCAAAGTTTTGGAGCTTCAGCCTCAGCATCAAACATTCCAGTGAATATTCAGGGTTGATGTCCTTTAGGATTGACTAGCTTGATTTTCTTGCTGTCCAAGTGACTCTCAAGAGCCTTCTCCAGCACCACAGTTTTATATATATATATATATAATTTATTACTGACTTTATGTATATACATATATATTCTGGCTCAACATATGAGATAGAGTATTTAGAGGCTGGGGCCTAGGTTTGAAATAATGAACTTGTGAACTCTTTTTATTAGTAGTCAGTGAAGTGGATAGACTTGTATCTCTTAGCTTAAGGATGAGAATTTGGGCACTTGAAGTAAGAATGGGTTTTTGCATTTAAAGGCAACTGTTTATATGTGTAAGCCTATCAGAAAAGTGTTCTCATTGTTGTTGTTCAGTTGCTAAGTCATATCTGACTCTTTGCGACCCTATGAACTGCAGCACACCAGGCCTCCCTGTCCTTCACTATCTCCACGAGTTTGCTCAAACTTAAGCCCATTGAGTCAGTGATGCTGCCCAACCATCTCATCCTCTGTCGCCGCCTTTTCCCCTTGCCCTCAGGCTTTTCCAGCATCAAGGTCTTTTCCAATGAGTTGACTCTTTTCATCATGTAGCCAAAGTTTTGGAGCTTCAGCCTCAGCATCAAACATTCCAGTGAATATTCAGGGTTGATGTCCTTTAGGATTGACTAGCTTGATTTTCTTGCTGTCCAAGTGACTCTCAAGAGCCTTCTCCAGCACCACCGTTCGAAAGCATCCATTCTTCGGTGCTCAGCCTTTGTTATGATCCAGCTCTCATAGCCATACAGGATACTGGAAAGACCATAGCTTTAACTATACAGACTTTGTTGGGAAAGTGATGTCTCTGCTTTTTAATACACTGTCTAGGTTGGTCATAGCTTTTCTTCAAAAGAGCATCTTGGGTAAAGATGTTGACTTAAAGTTAGAAGGCCACAATTCTACTCTCATGAAAAAGAGGGAAGAAAACCACACGTCTGCAGTGCCTTTCATGAATATGAATAACTGTATCAAAGGAAAAATCTGAACCTGTAATTTTTTCCTTCAGAGAATTGTTGCACACTGGGATTCAGTACTGTTTGTGAGAGAACTCAGACTGCTGAAATTGTTCTCACTTCTTCACTAGACCCCTCCACACCCCGGCCAACTTATCATGCACTGTCTAGCCACTGATAAGCAGGCCCAATACTATTCCTTTAGTGGGAATCGGTCCAGTGACCTGCACAGTGTTTTCCAAGCAGAGACTCATTACAGGTTTTAAGGGCAGTAACCAATATTGCAGATTTCCAAAGCCCAATCTCAGCCCAGTGCTCCAAATCAATAATGACTAAAACTTGGAGGTTTTCCTCTCTTTGTCCTTCCCACAAAAAGAAAAAAGAAGAAGTGAACACAGGAGAAAGTGGGGTGAAAGATGAAGAGGCAACTATGGGAACAAAGAAAAAGAAAATTTGAAGGGTAATTTGAAGTGACTTTTGTCTGCCTGGAAATGAAATTAATCCTTCAACAAAGGAGAAGGTTCCATGTAATCTCACCTTTAGCCAGGAATATACTAATTATTAAATATCCTTAGATAATTACATACTACTTATGTAAATTTTAAGGAAAAATATTTCCATTTTAACTCTTTTCCAGAAGGATTTTCAGGGGCTAACTGAAAAGTTAGAAAATATAGTTGCCTAGAGAGTCCAATAAATGAATTATAAATCTTCTTGCAAAAAAAAAAAAAAAATGTGTTTACCTACCACAGTTGCAAACACTTTAGGGGGCTTCAGAGAGTCCCTGAAACCCAATGTTGATTCCGGCTTTAGAGCTGTACCTTAAATTTAGGGACCTGAGATGTTATTGATCTTTATCTCTATCTCTATATTTAGGTATTTGTCTCTATGCTCGTATTCATTATCTTATTTCATCTAGACACGTATTGCATAAACATGACATTTTTTCCCTATTATTTGTAACTATGTAGGGTACAAATGTGTGGTAGCATCAGTTTTCCACTTTTACCACCCTGATTCACTTGTGAGTTTTTCCTGCCCTGATTCTATGATCATATAGCTCTACAGACCTATTTTATATACTTAACAACAACAACAAAAAAACCTTTCTCGATAGAACATTTCATGGCTCTGGAGGCTATAAAATTTTTAATTTACCAAAATTTTAACTATTTAGGTGGTCAGTGCAGCTGTGCTGGATAGCTGTGCTATGGCCATCTGAGAAATAGATAATTCTGAGAGATATCCATGGGTGTCTCTGAGAAAGAAAAAAGTGTAGCCATTTTTTTTTTTTTTAGTTTTTGAGATAATTATGTGACATCAGTGAGGAAAGGTTTTCATCCATGTTTGTTTTACAGCTCCTTCTAAGGTGATCAAATAATGCTATTGGATAAATTAATTTGCCATCATTCTAAATGTAAACCAGTATTTGGCATCTACTTTATATGAAAATGTGGAGATATTTTAATAGTATTTTAGTATAGAAATTGGTTATTTTCTTGATTACTGGTTAAATATGCTGCTAAGGCATTTAATTTACAACACTCCCTTTATTTTATCCCTTTTGTGTTAGTACTGTAAGTTGAAATCCATGTAATTAAATTTGTTACCCAAAGGCAAATATGACAATCTCTTTTTTTGTCTGCCTAAGTCTGTAGGCAGCCCTGAAGCTTGTATTTTTTTTTTCCCTCTGCTTGGTTAATGTGTGCAAATCATTTAAAGAATTTGAGTAGGAACTGTTTATGGTATGAAAACATATTTCCATATACACAAGTAGTTCTGAACATAACTTAAATAAATGCATTGAAAATCAGCATGCTTTAACTACTGTCTATTCTTCTATTAAAAAAAAAGTATTTGAGATATTTGCTTCAAAATTCCCTTCCTACTTAGAATGCTTTAAAATATACATTTAAAAGAGGCCATTAAAATAATACAAGGAGCATTTTTAAATGTTTGTGATTTCTTGATATTCCAGCTACTCCCCTGTCAACCAAAAGACATTTGGAGCACTTTATAAACCAATCTTAAGATCTACTTATGAGAAGTGTCCATATGAGGAGGATTGTCTGACAGTGTTTGTTGACCTACTCACATTTAATTGTATCATTCATTTTATATCCTACTTCAAGGGTCAGAAAACATTTTCCAGAAAGAACAAGAAAACAAGTATTGTAGGCTTTGCTGGCCATAAAGTTTCTGTTACAACCATTCAACTCTGCCATTGTAGCATAAACAAATGGTATGGCTGTGTTTCAACAAAACTTTATTGGGCTTCCCTAGTGGTCCAGTGGTTAAGAATTTGCCTTGCAATGCAAAGGACACCTGTTCCATCCCTGGTCCAGGAAGATTTCCCCATGCTGTGAGGCAACTGAACCACTTACCTAAAGCATGTGCTCCACAAACCCCTTGATGAGAAGGCCTGGTCCTGCAACTAGAGAGTAGCCTCCTGCTCACCAAAACTAGAGAAAGTCTTTGCACAGCAATGAAGATCCAGTGCAGTCAAAAAAACACTTTAGTAATGAATACCAAAATTTGGATTTTATATAATATTCAAATATCAAGAAATGTTATCTTCTTTGGATTTTTGTTCTCTAATCAGTTAAAAATGTAGACAGTGAGCCAGATTTGGCCCATGGGCCATAACTAGCCAACTCTTGTGCTAGATTAAAAACAGCAAACCTATGAAAAGGAGCAGGAAGATACTATTATAAATCACTAATCCCCACTGGTGCCACCAGAGCCAAAATTAGAACTCTGAGACAGCCTGTCTCCCCAGGCCATGGCTTTCATTAGCCACTGCTTCAACATTATGATCTGGGAGCTTTTTGCTAATATTTTTATTTAGAAGCTCCATCTCATAATGTCTTCTTTCTCCCCCCACCAATCATGATGAATCTAAAACGTTTTAGTGACCAAACTGACATTCTCACTTTAAATTCTGTCTTAGGTCCTTCAGAACTCTATGATCTGACCAGAGCTGAACTCTGTGATGTGCCTTTGAAGCAATGAATTCCATTAATAGGAGACTGGGGAGAAGGCAATGGCACCCCACTCCAGTACTCTTGCCTGGAAAATCCCAGGGACAGAGGAGCCTGGTAGGCTGCAGTCCATGGGGTCGCTAAGAGTCGGACACAACTGAGCGATTTCCCTTTCACTTTTCACTTTCATGCCTTGGAGAAGGAAATGGCAACCCACTCCATTGTTCCTGCCTGGAGAATCCCAGGGGAGGGGGAGCCTGTTGGGCTGCCGTCTGTGGGGTCACACAGAGTCGGACATGGCTGAAGTGACTTAGCAGCAGCAGCATGAAAAACATTCCCCATACTTTGTTCAGTCCACACACATTCGGGATGATATTCATTAGTATTCTGAGATAGAAGCATCCCTTGAAAGGTGAAGTAAACTTGATGTTTCTCCTAAACCCTCCTCTTCACAATGTGCATTAGCATCTTAAAGCTCTAAGTGTGTGTGCTGTGCTTAGTCGCTCAGTTGTGTCCAACTCTTTATGACCCATGGCTTGTAGCCCACCAGGCTCCTTTGTCCTTGGGGATTCTCTAGGCAAGAATACTGGAGTGGGTAGCCTATCCCTTCTCCAGAGGGTCTTGCCGACCCAGGAATTGAACCAATGTTTCCTGCATTGCACACAGATTCTTTACCAACTGAGTTATCAGGGAAGCCTTTGTCAATCCTAGAAGAAATCAATCCTTCATATTTGTTAGAATGACTGATGCTGAAACAGAAGCTCCAATACTTTGGTCACCTGATGCGAAGAGCCAACTCATTGTCAAGGACCCTGATGCTGGGAAAGATTGAAGGCAGGAGGACAGCAGAGGATGAAATAATTGGATGGCATCATTGACTCAACAGACATGGATTTTGAACTAGCTCCAGGGGATGGTGAAGGACAGGGAAGCCTGGCATACTGCAATCCATAGGGCTGCAAAGAGTTTGGTCATATTTTAGGGCTCTGAACAAGGGTCTCCTAATCTTGATCAGCCTTTCTGGTTTGTTTAATCTTGCCTTAGGTGGTTTCTTGGCTATTCCTCCATTGATTAGCAAGGGCTTGTTTGATTGTTTTAATTTACCCTTTCAGAATTCAAGGAAGGCTGTGGAGGCTAGAATCTTGCCTATAAGAAATGAAAGACAAAAAAGACCTCTGTGCCTGGAAGCCCCACAGGGCCCTATTTGTTTTCATCCCTGCTGCTGCTAAGTTGCTTCAGTCATGTCCGACTCTGTGTGACCCCATAGACGGCAGCCCACCAGGCTCCCCCATCCCTGGGATTCTCCAGGCAAGAACACTGGAGTGGGTTGCCATTGCCTTCTCCAATGCATGAAAGTGAAAAGCGAAAGTGAAGTCGCTCAGTCATGTCTGACTCTTAGCGACCTCATGGACTGCAGCCTACCAGGCTCCTCCATCCATGGGATTTTCCAGGCAAGAGTACTGGAGTGGGTTGCCATTATCCCTACCTCTCATTTATGAGCATATCTCTACTACTATCCCACCAGTTTCCCTTTAATGTCAGTGTGAGAAACACTCCCATAATTTTTAGAGCTCATGTTTACTGAATTATGAACCAGCCCCTGTACTCATGTATGTCAGGTTTTAAATACAACAGTTCATTTAATATAAATACAATTGTAATAATGTCATCCCCTCCATGGTTGACAGTGGTACAAATTCACATTCCTAATAAATGCTAGAACTGGGCTTCATACTCATCAGAGCCCACAAAACCACCACATGCTGCAGCTTTCTTGTACTAATGAAAGTATGAATAGATTTATTTTAGGGCCTCCCAGGTGGCTCAGTGGTAAAGAACCTGTCTGCTAATGCACGAGCTACAAAAATGCACGGATTTGATCCCTGGGTCAGGAAAATCCCCTGGAGAAGAAAATGGCAACCCCCTCCATTCTCCTTTCCTGGGAAATCCCAAGGAGCCTGGCAGGCTGCAGTCCAGTGGGTCACAAAAAGTCAGACACCACCGAGCAACTGAGCACACACACGTACTAGCTCCCACAGAGCCAGATATCCAAGAGTTAGGAAAAATAAGGACGACAAATGAAGAAATGAGGTTAGGGATTTCAGAGTTAGTGTACTCTGCATTTCCTTCTCTCCATGTGACTCATGTTTCTTGTTTTATCTGGAGTCTCTTTCTTCTCCATCAGATGTGATACTTAAAACAAAATATAACTATTGTTAATTTTTTAAGTTGAGTATAATTGCTTTACAATGTTGCTTAGTTTCTGCCTTATAACAAAGTGAATGACCTGTATGTATACATATATCCCCTCCCTCTTGGACCTCCCCAGGCCCATCCCACCGCTCTAGGCCATCACAGAGCACCGAGCTGAGCTCCCTGGATTATGCGCCAGCTTCCCACTTGCTATCTATTTTACACATGATGGTGTATATATGTTGACGCTACTCTCCCATTTGCCCCACCCTCCCCTTCTCCTCCATATGTCCAGTCTCTATGTCTGAGTCTCTGTTTCAGCCCTGAAACATAGGTTCATCTGTACCATTTTTCTAGATTTCATATAATGCATTAAAAAGACAAACAATATTTGTTTTCTTCTTTATGACTTACTTCACTTGTAGTATATGCTCAATGTATGTTCGCTGAATTATTGAATAGACTAGACCTCAGTTTTATCGTTCAGAGAATGATTTCATTGGATTTCATTGGATTAGATAAAATGAAAAGAGCCTTGCAGCTCTGAGGTATTTAATTTCATCACCGTTCTTTGTGTCTATGCCTTAGGAGACTGGAGATTGAAGAAGTTAATTAACTCCACTGACTCTATGCTCTTTAAAAGCAGTCTGCATTGCCTCTCCCTTCAGTCCTTCATAACTACTCAACACCAACTGTGTCATTCAATACTTCAATGATAGAAGCTGTTGATGAACAAGTTATCTGCTTGGATAAATGTGATCCCTTCCCCCTTGTTCTCTGTGACCTATTTTTGATTATGTCCTTGCAGGCTGTTTGTGTTCACCTGTCATTTTTTATCCAATAATCATAAAAGCCTTTGTAATTCAATCAAGCTCAGAAAACAGACAGTACAGGACTAAAGGAACATCAGTGGCTGTTACTAGGAAAAGAGAATTTGTCCCTTTTTTCTGTGGTAGGGCTTCCTTGAGCTGTGTCATAGAGAAGGAGTGTGTCTGAATGAGGCAATTGTCAGTGAGGAGAACAACTGTAGGTTAGAAATGATGTGGGACTGAGAAAGAAATATCTCACAGAAAATGCAGCATATCAGGAGAACGAGCGTGCTGCAGAGCAGCTGCTGATAATTAGGGTGGGAAATAAGCTGGCAGCAAGGATGGAACCGGCATGTCTCCACGTCCTGTGCCAACTCTCACGGAACCATGGTAGCCTTTTTCATTTTTCTTCTTTTTTTCATTCTGATTTTCAGCATAAAACTGAGTGGAACTGATCTTGAATGTTTCCAAAAGTTAAACCTCAAGGACCATCTGCATCCTGGAGCCTGGGTAGCATCCTGACTTTAAAAAGATTGTTATCTTTGTCTATTGATTTGTGGGTTCCTTGGCCCTGTCTGTTTTTCAAATGCCTCCTTTCTTGAGAACTGTCTTCACAGCCCCATGACCTGAGGCCTAGAAAGGCCCAGATGGAAATCTGGAGAGATCCTGATTAAGCAGAAATGTGTAGTCCTACCTGCTAAAATCCCTCCACCCTAAATAAGAAAACTAGTAACTTGAAGTAAAGCCAACTAGGAATTATAAAACTTCTATTTATTCCAGGGGATTTGCTAAATACTTTGGTAACTACAAAGCTCTTTGCTTTAGATATATGAGAGCAGAATAAACCTAGGACCTAGGAGAAGAGATGCGTAGGGGGAGAAGATGAGGTGAGCAAAGAAAGCTGTGAAGGCCTCCCTGGAGGCCACGGTAGGAAGAGAAGGTATCGGACCTCCCTGTCAGACAGCCGCGCATGCGTGCTTGCGCCTGCTAAGTTGCTTAGTCGTGCATGACTCTTTGCGACTCCATGGACTATAGCCCACCATGCTCCTCTGTCCATGGGATTCTCCAGGCAAGGATACTAGAGTGGGCTGCTATATCCTCCAACAGGGGATCTTCCTGACCCAGGGATCAAACCTGCATCTCCCGTGTCTCCTGCATTGCAGGCAGATTCTTTACCACTGAACCACCTGGGAAGCCCAGCAGTGGTTTTAAACTACATGCTTGTGTATCTGTGACAAGAAATATGGAGGAGTAGAGAATGCTTATTATTCTGCTTAGGGCTGCCGTTACAAAGGACCACAGACTGGGAGGCTTAAACAGCAGAAATTTATTTTCTCACAGTCTGGAGGCTAAAAGTGCAAGATCAAGGTGTCAGGAAGACTGATTTCTTCTGAGAGCGCTCTGTTTGCCTTGTGGCTGCCTTTTCCCTATCTTTACACACTTCCCTCCGTGTATGTCTGTGTTCTGATTTTTCTTTCTGTAAGGACACCAGTAATATTGGATTGGGATTCCCTGGTGGCTCAGATGGTAAGGAATCTTCCTGCAATTCAGGAGACTGGGGTTTGATCCCTGGGTTGGAAAGATCCCCTGGAGTACATGGCAGTCCACTCCAGTACTCTTGCTTGGAGAATTCCATGAACAGAGGAGCCTCGTGGGCTATAGCCCATGAGGTCACAAAGAGTCTAGCAGGACTAAGCAACTAAGCACAGCACAATACTGGATTAGAGCCTCCCCTAATGATCTAATTTTAACTTAAACACCTCTTTAAAACCCTCTTTCCAAATAGGGTCAGATTCTGAGGTGCTAGAGGTTAGATCTCCAATATCTGTATTTTGGAAGAGCACAACTCACATCATGACAGAGTAAAAAAGGTGAGATATTACTGTTCTTCCAGAAGCCTCTCTTTTTATGGGGCAAACTCTTTCTCACATTTACTATTTGAGCCATATTTTTTAAGGAAATAAGCACAAATTCAAACCTTGCTGTTTGTACACCAAGTCACAATTCAGAATTCCATTCATCTCTTTTGTAAAGGTTGGAAAACCTGAGTGATTTACCAGCCAAAGTATTCACAAAACTACGTGTGAAATAGAAATGGAGGCTGCCCAGAGAAAGACCTGATATTTTATATCTAGCTAGGCTTTCCTGCAAATTGTCCTTGGATTTAAACTTCTTTTGTTCCATGGCTTGTTTTTGTCATTGTCCTTTGCTTTTATCACTTTGCCTAAAGGAAATCGACCAGGCCTGTAGCCTTGTGTCATTGTTAGTAGTCAGTGTCTTTGGGCTTTTTTTTTTAAGTCCAGGCTCAGTTTTATTTGGGAGCAAACTCCTTTCCAAAAGTGGTACACGAATGCATTAAGTGCTACTGTGATCTTTCTAGTCAGGGGAGAAAGCCAAAGAAACCCTTGATCGATCTCATCTGGTTGCTCAAGCCTTCCACAGTGAGTTACTAACTTGTCACTCAGGGTGTAGAGCAGCAAAGAGTATCAAGGCAGGCGGTTAAGGCTTCTGGAAAATGATTAGTGCAGGGGCATGCCACGAGGTAGGCTTCACTTCTCCAGCACCGATCGCATTGTCTTTCTCATGACTCACTACTTCTGATGTGTCAGTGGCTTACGGGAATCACAGGGCAGAGAATGACAGATCTGTGCTTCAGGGCTCTTCAGGGGCTCTAATCTGTCATGAAGGGTTCTTTGAAAGACAACTCATTCCCATATGGCTATAACTGGTACAAATCAAGTCTCATTTGAAGAGATGATTTATTTTATTTTTCTTTGTTTAGCCTCTCCCTCCCTCAGAGAACCTTATTGCCAACTTAATTTTATGGAAATTACCTCAATTTCCTGATACCAAATATGCAAAACTGCTTACATCTGCCATTTGATCTTCTTCCCCTCTGTTACAACAGAGCACTGGTCTCTTTTCCTCCCTAAATCCAATCTAGCATCTGTCATTGAATTCCACCCACTCTCACCTTTTCAGGAGCCTCTCTTAATCTACCGATTGTACTGTTTGCATCTTGTTATGTAACTTTGTCTTCTAAATTGAATTAGTCCCAAGGGCTCACAGGGGTAGCCTGGGAACTGGCATTTTTATTTAAAAAAGCCAATTAATCATATGCATGCTAAAGTTTAAAAAATATGAGCATACAATCATGTTATTAGTCCTCGCCAGTCTATGTTCGATGCAGGATGCAGGATGCTTGGGGCTGGTGTATGGGGATGATCCGGAGGGATGATGTGGGGTGGGAGGTGGGAGGGGGGTTCATGTTTGGGAGTTCGTGTACACCCGTGGCAGATTCACGTCAATGTATGCCAAAACCAATAGAGTACTGTAAAGTAAAATAAAATTAAATTAAAAATAAATAAATAAAAACAAACAAAAAAAAAGCATCTTGGCCACACTCCTCCCACTACATCATATATTTCATTTCTTTTTGCAATAAAACTGCTCTATATTCTTTACTACACTCTCTCCAGTTCCTGTCTTTGGCCCAATCCATTTGTCCCCAACCCACTTCACTTGACTTTTTCTTCTTATTGTCATTAGCTAATTTTCTTAAATGCAATAATTACGTTTCAGGTCTCATAACAGTTGCTGATAAGACCACTTGACATAATCAGTCCCCACCTCTCTCTTGACACACATTCCTCACTTGGCTTCAGGACACACTTTGCTGGTTTTCTTCCTGCTTCACTGCCCTTTTCTTCTCAGTCCTCACTGCTTGTTCTTCCTTGCCTGCTTAACCTTTTCATGGAAGAGGGACCTTGGGCTCTGTGTCTGTTCATCTGTGTCTCAGAGACCTCTAATTTTCTCCTAGCTCACTCAGGGGAGAGCTAGGAGACTCCACTCTTCCCTGGCATTCTGTTTTATCCCATACAGTGTAGCCAGAGTGATATTTTACAATAAAGTTTATTCTTTAGAGAAGTTTTAGATTTATTAAATTCAAAAATTGAGCAGAAAGTACAGAGGTCCCTTATACAGAGTGATGATTTTGATATTCAGATCCAATCAAGTCATCTCTTATTTAATAACCATATCACAGCTCATCAGTTAAGTTCAGTTCAGTCATTCAGTCATGTCCAACTCTTTGCGACNAGCTAGGCTTTCCTGCAAATTGTCCTTGGATTTAAACTTCTTTTGTTCCATGGCTTGTTTTTGTCATTGTCCTTTGCTTTTATCACTTTGCCTAAGGAAATCGACCAGGCCTGTAGCCTTGTGTCATTGTTAGTAGTCAGTGTCTTTGGGCTTTTTTTTTTAAGTCCAGGCTCAGTTTTATTTGGGAGCAAACTCCTTTCCAAAAGTGGTACACGAATGCATTAAGTGCTACTGTGATCTTTCTAGTCAGGGGAGAAAGCCAAAGAAACCCTTGATCGATCTCATCTGGTTGCTCAAGCCTTCCACAGTGAGTTACTAACTTGTCACTCAGGGTGTAGAGCAGCAAAGAGTATCAAGGCAGGCGGTTAAGGCTTCTGGAAAATGATTAGTGCAGGGGCATGCCACGAGGTAGGCTTCACTTCTCCAGCACCGATCGCATTGTCTTTCTCATGACTCACTACTTCTGATGTGTCAGTGGCTTACGGGAATCACAGGGCAGAGAATGACAGATCTGTGCTTCAGGGCTCTTCAGGGGCTCTAATCTGTCATGAAGGGTTCTTTGAAAGACAACTCATTCCCATATGGCTATAACTGGTACAAATCAAGTCTCATTTGAAGAGATGATTTATTTTATTTTTCTTTGTTTAGCCTCTCCCTCCCTCAGAGAACCTTATTGCCAACTTAATTTTATGGAAATTACCTCAATTTCCTGATACCAAATATGCAAAACTGCTTACATCTGCCATTTGATCTTCTTCCCCTCTGTTACAACAGAGCACTGGTCTCTTTTCCTCCCTAAATCCAATCTAGCATCTGTCATTGAATTCCACCCACTCTCACCTTTTCAGGAGCCTCTCTTAATCTACCGATTGTACTGTTTGCATCTTGTTATGTAACTTTGTCTTCTAAATTGAATTAGTCCCAAGGGCTCACAGGGGTAGCCTGGGAACTGGCATTTTTATTTAAAAAAGCCAATTAATCATATGCATGCTAAAGTTTAAAAAATATGAGCATACAATCATGTTATTAGTCCTCGCCAGTCTATGTTCGATGCAGGATGCAGGATGCTTGGGGCTGGTGTATGGGGATGATCCGGAGGGATGATGTGGGGTGGGAGGTGGGAGGGGGGTTCATGTTTGGGAGTTCGTGTACACCCGTGGCAGATTCATGTCAATGTATGCCAAAACCAATAGAGTACTGTAAAGTAAAATAAAATAAAATTAAAAATAAATAAATAAAAACAAACAAAAAAAAAAGCATCTTGGCCACACTCCTCCCACTACATCATATATTTCATTTCTTTTTGCAATAAAACTGCTCTATATTCTTTACTACACTCTCTCCAGTTCCTGTCTTTGGCCCAATCCATTTGTCCCCAACCCACTTCACTTGACTTTTTCTTCTTATTGTCATTAGCTAATTTTCTTAAATGCAATAATTACGTTTCAGGTCTCATAACAGTTGCTGATAAGACCACTTGACATAATCAGTCCCCACCTCTCTCTTGACACACATTCCTCACTTGGCTTCAGGACACACTTTGCTGGTTTTCTTCCTGCTTCACTGCCCTTTTCTTCTCAGTCCTCACTGCTTGTTCTTCCTTGCCTGCTTAACCTTTTCATGGAAGAGGGACCTTGGGCTCTGTGTCTGTTCATCTGTGTCTCAGAGACCTCTAATTTTCTCCTAGCTCACTCAGGGGAGAGCTAGGAGACTCCACTCTTCCCTGGCATTCTGTTTTATCCCATACAGTGTAGCCAGAGTGATATTTTACAATAAAGTTTATTCTTTAGAGAAGTTTTAGATTTATTAAATTCAAAAATTGAGCAGAAAGTACAGAGGTCCCTTATACAGAGTGATGATTTTGATATTCAGATCCAATCAAGTCATCTCTTATTTAATAACCATATCACAGCTCATCAGTTCAGTTCAGTTCAGTCATTCAGTCATGTCTGACTCTTTGTGACCCCATGGACTACAGCACTCCAGGCCTCCCTGTCCATCACCAATTCCTGGAGTTTACTCAAACTCATGTCCACTGAGTCGGTGATGCCATCCAACCATCTCATCCTCTGCCGTCCCCTTCTCCTCCTGTCTTCAGTCTTTCCCAGCATCAGGGTCTTTTCCAGTGAGTCAGTTCTTCACACCAGGTGGCCAAAATATTGGAGTTTCAGCTTCAATATCAGTTCTCCCAGTGAATATTCAGGACTGATTTCCTTTAGGATGGACTGGTTGGATCTCCTTGTAGTCCAAGGGACTCTCAAGAGTCTTCTCCAGCACCACAGTTCAAAAGCATCAACTAGGCCCCCACATAGACTCTCCAGTGTGTTTTGTCTCTTTCTTGCTCTCTGGCCTCTAACCGCATTGGTTTTCTTTCACTTTCTCAAATGTGTCATGCTTCACTCTAGTCACAGAGAGTTTCTATATGTTGTTCTATTTTTTAAAAAATTAGCCTTCCCATCATTCCAAGATTCCTGAGCTAACTCCTACTCATTTCTCAGATAGTGCCTAATCAGTTATCTTCTCCAGCTATCCCTGAGCTTGATTCTCCATCCCAGTCTTTCTTAACCCATGATTGAAGACCCATGACCCATTTTTCCTACATAAATAATGTGAGTGATTTATTAACACAAAAAATGTCAGTTTCATGAGAGCTATATCTTTGGGTTTTTTGCTCATTAAAATGTAAGTGTCCTCACAAAAATATAAATTGCATGAAACTAGATCTCTGTATTTTGGCTCTGTATCTTATTTCTAGCACATAGCAAACTACCCAACATGTTGTGGCCATTCAACAAATATTTGTGGAAGAAAAGAAGGGAGAGAGGGAGAGAGGAACTCAGAAGAAAGGGTGAAAAAGAAGGGGGAAGGGAGATATAGGAAGTCGGTATAATCCAGAAATGGGTAGGTTCTGGGATTGATAATCAGGAGCCTTGAGTATAACACTAATCCTGTTACTCAATTCACACTCAAGGTTTGGTTAGTTCAACAAACATCAGTAAGAATCAACTATGAGCCAGATGTTATGTAGCAAGCGCTTATTCTCAAGCAGTCATGGTTTGTCATCCCAGAGAACATCCCTTTAGGGATGGAGTTCCCCTGAACCCTCTGGAAAACAATAGACATTGCCCCATAGAATTACCAGAAGTGACTGTGGATGTCAGTGTCTGCAAATTGTGGTCACCCAGTGAACATCATTTGGTCCCATTGATCTTCCCATCATATGCATGTCTGACTTGTCCCCAGCCCTCTTCTCTTTAGAGGCACCTCCTTATTTCTAATGTGTCCATAGAATTACCAGAAGTGACTGTGGATGTCAGTGTCTGCAAATTGTGGTCACCCAGTGAACATCATTTGGTCCCATTGATCTTCCCATCATATGCATGTCTGACTTGTCCCCAGCCCTCTTCTCTTTAGAGGCACCTCCTTATTTCTAATGTGCTTTAATCCAGTGATAAGTCTTAATAATACCATCCTCTATCAATTTCTCCTCTAGTTGATATGATGTGTAAGACTCAAATTGTGCAAAAGAAGTCAGTGAAAAAAGAATGGGGTGATCTGTGTGCCTGTGTAAACAGTGGATTTCTTTCATGCAGTTGTGCTCCATTCCCTCTCAAAATGCTGAAAATCTAGATCTGTCATAAATGGCTCCTGTCCTTGGTCAATATGACCTACCATTTTAACAACCAAATGTTAAACCCGCCCATTCTGTTCCCGCTTTGCTGTTAATCCGTGGACCCCAGTGGATTTAACTGCTGCTTCTTTTGAGATGAATGTCTCCTTCACTTCCTGGGAGATAGCAGTGCCTATTCATTAGTTTTCTGGAGCACAAAGCCTCAAGGGAATAAATGATACTATTGATGGTACTCCTAGTGATGGGACTGACTGTGCATGGGAAGTGCATTATATTATGTGCTCAGCTTATTGGTAACTGACTGAATTATGCAGAAAGACCAGGCATTGTGGCTTAGTATATTGGCAGTGGCTGAAAACACCATCTGATTCAAAGTGCAGTATTACTGTCTCCTTGCTCTTCAAATTAATTGGAGATCTCATTTTAAAATATTTAGATTTGAAGCTTTTACATGCTCTCACTTTCACAGCATTTGTTCTGGGATTGATAATCAGGAGCCTTGAGTATAACACTAATCCTGTTACTCAATTCACACTCAAGGTTTGATTAGTTCAACAAACATCAGTAAGAATCAACTATGAGCCAGATGTTATGTAGCAAGTTCTTATTCTCAAGCAGTCATGGTTTGTCATCCCAGAGAACATCCCTTTAGAGATGGAGTTCCCCTGAACCCTCTGGAAAATACTGATTAAGCCCATTTGTGAAGCAGTCCAGAATTCACAGAACGAATAGGTGGGTGAAATGAGACTTCTGCTATATCTCTTAGACAAGTTCTTTAATTGCTGTGCATCCATTTCCTCATTAGTGAAATAGACATTGCCCCATAGAATTACCAGATGTGACTGTGGATGTTAGTGTCTGCAAATTGTGGTCACCCAGTGAACATCATTTGGTCCCATTGATTTTCCCATCATATGCATGTCTGACTTGTCCCCAGCCCTCTTCTCTTTAGAGGCACCTCCTTATTTCTAATGTGCTGTAATCCAGTGATAAGTCTTAATAATACCATCCTCTATCAATTNACTGTGGATGTTAGTGTCTGCAAATTGTGGTCACCCAGTGAACATCATTTGGTCCCATTGATTTTCCCATCATATGCATGTCTGACTTGTCCCCAGCCCTCTTCTCTTTAGAGGCACCTCCTTATTTCTAATGTGCTGTAATCCAGTGATAAGTCTTAATAATACCATCCTCTATCAATTTCTCCTCTAGTTGATATGATGTGTAAAACTCAAATTGTGCAAAAGAAGTCAGTGAAAAAAGAATGGGATGATCTGTGTCCCTGTGTAAACAGTGGATTTCTTTCATGCAGTTGTGTTCCATTCCCTCTCAAAATGCTGAAAATCTAGATCTGTCATAAATGGCTCCTGTCCTTGGTCAATATGACCTAACATTTTAACAACCAAATGTTAAACCCGCCCATTCTGTTTCCGCTTTGCTGTTAATCCGTGGACCCCAGTGGATTTAACGGCTGCTTCTTTTGAGATGAATGTCTCCTTCACTTCCTGGGAGATAGCAGTGCCTATTCATTAGTTTTCTGGAGCACAAAGCCTCAAGGGAATAAATGATACTATTGATGGTACTCCTAGTGATGGGACTGACCGTGCATGGGAAGTGCATTATATTATGTGCTCAGCTTATTGGTAACTGACTGAATTATGCAGAAAGACCGGGCATCATGACTTAGTATATTAACAGTGGCTGAAAACACCATCTGATTCAAAGTGCAGTATTACTGTCTCCTTGCTCTTCAAATTAATTGGAGATCTCATTTTAAAATATTTAGATTTGAAGCTTTTACATGCTCTCACTTTCACAGCATTTGCAAATTCATATTCACCTGGAGGTTGTCTATTTAAACATATGAAAGAGCATATCATCTTGACAACTACCACCAATGTAAAATAAATTATACTGAAAGGGTCAGAGCAAAGAGTCCACAGTAAAAGGAAAGAGGATGGCTCTCACATAGCAGCAGCTTGGCTTGCTTTACATAAGACTCAAGCCCTGTGTGAATAAACCGCCACATTGGACTCAAGTTCCGGAAAACACCATCTTTGAAGCAATTAATGATCAGAGTCCCACCTTTCTAGCAAATCTTGAATCTTTAGGATTTCTTGGGCAAATTAATATCAAAGATTACTTCTAAATGAAACCTAAGATTCACCTAATAACATTAGATCTTATCTTTCAGTTCAGTTCAGTCGCTCAGTTGCTCAGTTGTGTCTGACGATTTGCGACCCCATGAACTACAGCATGCCAGGCCTACCTGTCCATCACCAACTCCTGGAGTTTACTCAAACTCATGTCCTTTGAGTCGGTGATGCATCTAACCATTTTATCCTCTGTCGTCCCCTTCTCCTCCTGCCTTCAATCTTTCCCAACATCAGGGTCTTTTCCAGTGAGTCAGCTCTTTGTATCAAGTAGCCAAAATATTGGAGTTTCAGCTTCAACATCAGTCCTTCCAATGAACACTCAGGACTGATTTCCTTTAGGATGGACTGGTTGGATCTCCTTGCAGTCCAAGGGACTCTCAAGAGTCTTCTCCAACACCACTGCAAAAAAAAAAACAAAAAAAAAACCCAATATTAATCAAATGGGGGAATATAGTTTTCTTTTAGAATCTCAAGATTTAAAATAAATGTCTTCTTACAATATGCAACATAGATGTTACTTTTGAAAGGATTGTTTGAAGTAAAAATGTGTTCCAAATTAGAGTTAAGACTTTTCCATTAAAAAAATAATAACAATAAAGAAGTAGTTTCTTGGCATTTCTCAATATTGGTCACATACATTAGATAGAAACTGTCTCCCATAACAGAAATGGTAAAGACCAGCCTCTTCAGGGAGGGACAAGTAACCGTTTACTTAGATGTGGTTAGAACAGCAATAGGAAGACCAGCATGTCATTCCCATTTTTGATAAATCTGCAGTCTGGGTCAGATAAGATCCCTTGCTTTTTAGGGCTTTGCAAGTTTGTTCACTCATGTAAACTCCAGACAGTTAAAGTGTTTCTTCTAATAAAGGGATAGGTGAGTGTGGCTTTTTTATATATTCCCAAGATTATAGATTTAAATGTATTAAAAATTATATTCACTAGTTTTTGTGTGATTTTCTATTATGTTTTCCATTCTTCTATTCCAAACATGAATTGTCTTTAAAAGAAATTAGCTTGAGTCTGAAATTAAGACAAAAATAATATCGTAAAGAAAATTTTAAGGAAAATGGAATTCAGTGAGTCCCTTTCTCTTATTTTATAGAAGCTGTAAGGAACCTCAAAGACTGTTGTGTTCATTTCATGGTGAGGATTATGGTTTCCTGAGAGGTTATTGTGAGCAACCTTGTATAAATGCCCATATTCCCAGTTTAGTAGTCTTTCTGCTCTCCCATATCTGTATTGATATTAAAGTTCCTTGATTTCTTAAGTTTAAGTGGCAAGACTACTTCTAGTCTGCTTGATTCTAGTAGTATGGAGATGACAGTTTAGTAATCATCATAATAGCTACTGTACTTGATGTACTTTAAGTGCTAAGTATAGTATTAGGTTCTCTTTATACATTATTTTATTTAATTTTTGCCATCATTATGAGTTAAATATTGTTTTCTCATGTGGTGATGTTAGGTTCAGAAGGTTTCCAAGATCACAGAACTAAATTTGTGCTACAGAATTCAGATCCAAGTTGATTTACCTAGGATGAGAAATAGAAAATGATCAGAGAAATTAAAATTTTGTCCTCTAGTAAAAATACTGAGTTTTCTCATTAGATCTCTAGAACACAGTATCTGTAGTTAACTCTCAATATATTTTATTGATGAAAATTTCTCTTATTTTCATACATCATGTGATTAGGAAACTGCTTCCATATTTGATAACAATGTGTCCCACACACCCCCACCCCAACCCAGGCTAATTTACCACTCAATGTCTGGGTTAGGTTTTAAAAGGATGCTTCCTCTAAACAGCAAGATTTGAGTTTGTCTTGAACCCTGGGTAAGGAAGGTCCCTTGGAGAAGGAAATGGCAACCTACTCCAGTATTCTTGACTGGGAAATCCCATGGACAGAGGAACCTGTTGGGCTACAGTCCATGGAGTTGCAAAAAGTCAGACAGGACTTAGTGACTAAATCACCAACCATTGCTCTCAACTGTTACACATCTTCTGTAAAGGGTGGGGGCCCTCAATCCTGCATGCTTGTTGAGGGAGAGACACTGAAGTAGCTATATTTATGTCCCAAGGCAGATGGAGAATTAGGAAGCCTTCCGCCCCCTATCCTGCCCTGTATACATTTGTGGACAGAGTGTTGTCCAGTGTCAAAGTGGAGGCAGGATATGGAGTGATCAGTTCAGTTCAGTTCAGTTGCTCAGTCGTGTCTGATTCTTTGCGACCCCATGAATCGCAGCACACCAGGCCTCTCTGTCCATCACCATCTCCCGGAGTTCACTCAGACTCATGTCCATTGAGTCCGTGATGCCATCCAGCCATCTCATCCTCAGTCGTCCCCTTCTCCTCCTGCCCCCAATCCCTCCCAGCATCAGAGTTTTTTCCAATGAGTCAACTCTTCGCATGAGGTGGCCAAAGTGCTGGAGTTTCAGCTTTAGCATCATTCCTTCCAAAGAAATCCCAGGGTTGATCTCCTTCAGAATGGACTGGTTGGATCTCCTTGCAGTCCAAGGGACTCTCAAGAGTCTTCTCCAACACCACAGTTCAAAAGCATCGATTCTTTGGCTTTTTGATCTTCTCAGTAGTTTGTTAAGGGTATAAGCATAAGTGTATTAAAAATAAGATTGTAAATACTTTCATGGAAATCTAATTTAAGAAATGGACTAAAAGTCATGAAAATGCCATATGGAGGGAGAGAAGATTTATCCAACAGTTTATCCAACAGTGTGACATGATGTTGAACCATCTTGTTATGCCAACTGTTTATCATCTGTAAAATTTCCATGCGTTGGGCAGTGTTTCTTGAATATTTACCTTCATTTCAGTCACTCGGTCAAGTCCTACTCTTTGTAATCCCATGAACCGCAGCACGCCAGGCTTCCCTGTCCATCACCAACTCCCGGAGCTTGCTCAGACTCATGCCCATTGAGTCAGTGATGCCATCCAACCATCTCATCCTTTGCAGTCCCCTTGTTCTCCTGCCTTCAATCTTTCCCAGCATCAGGGTCTTTTCCCAGGAGTCAGTTCTTCATATCAGGTGGCCAAAGTATTAGAGTTTCAGTTTCAGCATCAGTCCTTCCAATGAATATTCAGGACTGTTTTCCTTTAGGATTGACTGATTTGATCTCCTTGCAGTCCAAGTAAGCAAATCAATGTAAACTGGCAAAATTTTAGGGCTTGTTTAAAGGCAGTATATTATTTGATAACTTTTGTATGAGAAAGTGAAGTGAGTGTTAGTGTGTCTGTTGCAACCACATGGACTGTAGCCTGCCTGGCTCCTCTGTCTGTGGGATTTTTCCCAGCAAGAATACTGGAGTGGGTTGCCATTCCTTTCTCCAGGGGATCTTCCCAACTCATGAAGTCAACATGGGTCTCCTGCAATGCAGGTGGATTCTTTACCTTCTGAGCCATCTGGGCAAACTTGTTAATTAACTTGTAGTTTTGTAACTATTCTATCAGAAAGAATGATCTTAACAATTTGATTCAGATAGAATTCCTGTACCAAACAATTCACCCCTTTAAAGCATAAAATTCAATAGTTTTTATTATATTCATGGAGAGGTTCAGTCATCACCATAATCAAATTTAGAACATGTTCATTACCCCGAGAAAAAAACCTCATATTCATTACCTCATTTCTACTTCACCCAGGCTTCAAACATCAGGCAACCATTTCTACTTTCTAGCCATGTAGACTTGCCTATTCTGGACATCTCATATGAATGGAGCTATACAATATGTGAGCCTATTCTGGACATCTCATATGAATGGAGCTATACAATATGTGATCTTCATGACTTATTTCTTTCACTTAGCACATGTTCAAGGTTTATCCATGTTGTAGCTTGAAATCCTTTTCACTAATAATATTTCATTATATTGACATACCACACTTGTATTTATTATTTAATCTGTTGATGAATATTTTGCTTTTCTTCCACATTTTGGCTATTTTGAATCTCCATGTACAAGTCTTTGTGTGGACATATATTTTCAGTTCTTTTGAGTATATACCTAGGAGTGGAATTGCTAAGTCACATTGTAACTCCATGTTGAGGGATTGCCACACTGTTTCCCAAAGTGACTGCATTGTTTTTACACTCCTATCACTTTGTATCCTATCAAAGATTACTTTGCCTAAGTCAAGGTCATGAAGTTTTATTCTTCAAGATTTTATTATAGTTTACTCTTACATTTAAGTCTATGATTCATTTTGAGTTCAGTTTTTGTGTATGGTGTAAGGAAAATGTCCAGCTTTTTTTTTTTTTTTTCTTTTTTGCACACATATATCTCGTTTTTCTAACACCATGTGTTGAAAGGGGCATTTTCTCTGTAGGATTGTCTTGGCATTATTTTTGATTCATTAAGTTATGAGATTTTCTCCCTCTGGTTGATTCAGCTGCAGATAACACAAGACCAGGCATGTTTTTTAAAGAGTCTCATTCTTTAATTTTCAATCATTCTCTTGTCTGCTGCCTGCCATCTACTTTAGCCCCAGGGGAGACGCTCGCGCTCCTACGTGGGATCACCATAGATTGCCTTGTGATGTTATTGAAACCTTGAAAATAAAAGGAGCATTTAGAGACTGTGCCTCGTCTGGCTTGCTCTGTTGACTGCTTCTAGTCATGTGACCACCAGCCCTTTTCTATCTGCAGGCTAGAGGAACTGCCTGGGCTCCCCACGTGGCTCCCCTCTCACGTGCCTTCTTCCCTCCTGCCATCCCACAGCCCTGGGTCTGGATAATTGGAATCTGCCTGGACTTCTCCTCTGGTGTCCCTCCCCAGGTTGCCAATATGCATTTCATTGAATGAAAAACTCCAGACTTTCAGATTACTCAGGACATGATCCTTAAATCTTATGTCTTCCTCATCCTTGATGTCCCAACCATCAGAGGTGCTGACTATACTTCTAACATTTATCTCCACTTTGTCCTCTTTCCTTCATCACCTCCTTCTCACTCCTGTCTAGGCCGTATCATCTCTCTCCTAGACTTCCAAACTCTATTTTCCTCCCATATTCCAGAAGGATCATTTTAACATAAGTTGAACCAAGTCCCTGGCTGTGTGAAGGCTTCAACAGCTTCCTGTGGTACTTAGCATATCATCTAGACTCCTGCTCATGGCCCTTCAGGATCAGCCCCCACCTCTTGCTCACCATGCTCCAGCCATACCAGCTTGCCTTAGAGTTCATGAGACATCTCAGGCATTTCAAATATAAAGCTTGGGCTTCCCTGATAACTCAGCTGGTAAAGAATCTACCTGCAATGCAAGAGACCCTGGTTCAATTCCTGGGTTGGGAAGATCCCCTGGAGAAGGAATAGGCTACCCACTCCAGTGTTCCTGGGCTTCCCTGGTGGCTCAGCTGGTAAAGAATCCACCTGCAATGTGGGAGACCTGGGTTCAATCCCTGGGTTGGGATGATCCCCTGGAGAAAGGAACTGCTACTCACTCCAGTATTCTGGTCTGGAGAATTCCATGGACTGTATGGTCCATGTGACTTTCACTTCACTTTATTTTAAGCATAATTACTTACTCCCTCATTGTAATGCCCTTGCCCCATGCCTTGTTTGTTTCTGGGTATTTCTCATCATTCAAGTCTCAATTTAAATGTATTCTCAGAGGAGATTCCTAGTGAAGGTGACTACCTCCAACCTAATATTCTTTTTTTATATTGAAGTATAGTTGATGTACAATATTATCTGTTACAGGTCATAATATAGTGAGTCATAAGGTGATACTCCATTTATAGTTATTAGAAAATATCAACTGTATTCCCTAGGCTGTATTAAATCCAGCACATCCTTGTAGGCTGCTGCTGCTACTGCTAAGTCACTTCAGTCGTATCCGACTCTGTGCGACCCCAGAGATGGCAGCCCACTAGGCTCCCCCATCCCTGGGATTCTCCAGGCAAGAACACCGGAGTGGGTTGCCATTTCCTTCTCCAATGCATGAAAGTGAAAGTGAAGTCGCTCAGTCGTGTCCGACCCTCAGCGACCCCATGGGCTGCAGCCTTCCAGGCTCCTCTGTCCAAGGGACTTTCCAGGCAAGGGTACTGGAGTGGGGTGCCATTGCCTTGTAGGCTGTTTTATACCTAATAGTTTCTGCTTCTTAATTCCTTACCCCGATCCTGTTCCTCCTCCCCGTCTCTGCTGTAACCACCAGTTTGTTCTCTGTATCTGTGAGTCTGCTTCTTTTTTTTTTTGGTTATATTCTCTAGTTTGTTCTGTTTTTTAGATTCTGCATTTAAATGACATTGAAACTTCCAAGGTGGCTCTAGTGGTAAAGAATCTGCCTGCCAGTACAGGAGACACAGGAGACTCAGGTTCCGTCCTTGGGTCTGGAATATCCCCTAGAGTAAAGCATGCCAACCCACTCCAGTATGCTTGCCTAGAGAATCCCATGGATGGAGGAGCCT
Source organism: Oreotragus oreotragus (assembly GCA_006410675.1). Taxonomy (NCBI): domain Eukaryota; kingdom Metazoa; phylum Chordata; class Mammalia; order Artiodactyla; family Bovidae; genus Oreotragus; species Oreotragus oreotragus. The sequence continues at coordinate 183,427 of SJYX01018704.1, forward strand.
GCCAGACTACAGTCCATAAGGTCACAAAGAGTCAGACATGACTGAAATGACTTTAGCACACACACATAAGTGACATCATACAGTATCTGTCTTTCTGTGTCTGACTTATTTCACTTAGCATAATGGCCTCCAAGTCCATCCATGTTGCTGTGAATGGTAACATTTTGGTTTTTTTGCCATACATAAAAAAAAAAAAAAGTTGGCTGAGTAGTATTCCATTGTATGTGTGTGTGTGTGTGTGTATGCATATACCATATCGTTTTTATCCATTCATCTGTTGGTGGGTACTTAGCTTGCTTCTGTACCTTGATACTTGTAAATAATGCTGCTATGAATAGTGGGGCGCATGTACGTTTTCAAATTCATGTTTTTGTTTTTTGTTTTTATTTTTATTGGGCTCTAGGGGATGGGATGGGGAATACCTCTGTAAGTTATGCCCCACTAGGAAGACGTCCATTCTAACTTTCCTGGAATCGCTTTTGGAGCTTTTTCTTTTTCTTGGAGCCGCTGCTCTTGCTGACAGCAGCCTCTTCAGGTCCACTGCTGAGTGGCTCCTCCTTGGAAGACAGTTTCCGCTTTTTCTTGGGGACCCTCTTGTTTTCTGACTTATCAGGGTCAATAACTGGTTCCTCTTTGGGAAAGATTTTTTCCTCTTGGGAAGACTTCCAGTGCCAACTGTCTCTTCAGGATCACTACCTACTAGCTCTTCCTTGAAATGAGGTGGATGGAACTGAAGCCTATTATACAGAGTGAAGTAAGCCAGAAAGAAAAACACCAATACAGTATACTAACGCATATATATGGAATTTAGAAAGATGGTAACGATAACCCTGTATGCGAGATGGCAAAAGAGACACGGATGTATAGAACAGTCTTTTGGACTCTGTGGGAGAGGGAGAGGGTGGGATGATTTGAGAGAATGGCATTGAAACATGTATAATATCATATAAGAAACAAATCACCAGTCCAGGTTTGATGCAGGATATAGGATGCTTGGGGCTGGTGCACTGGGATGACCTTGAGGGATGGGATAGGGAGGGAGGAGGGAGGGGGGATCAGGATGGGGAACATGTGTACACCTGTGGCGGATTCATGTTGATGTATGGCAAAACCAATACAATATTGTAAAGTAATTAGCCTCCAATTAAAATAAATAAATTTAAATTTAAAAAAAAAGAAAAAAGATTTCTTTTTCTTGGGTTTGGAAAAAGAGACAGATGGGTCTGCCATTCCATTCTCCTGAAGAGCCTCCTGGGGCTTTTGCTTTTGCTTCTTTTTGGGTCTGTCACTTGTCTCCTCTGTCCCCTTCGGGGCACTGCTATTTTCTGAAGAAGCCGGAGCAACTGCAGCCAGCCTTTTCTTTTGCTTCTTCAAGCCTTTCTTCTGTTTCTCGAGCATCTTAGTAATCTTGGCAGCTGCTTTCTCTGCCTGAACCATTGCCTCCTTCGTGACATCCAGATTCTTTCAGGGAATCTCTCTAGTCTCATAGAAGGACAGCCGCTCCTCAACTTGTTCTCGAAGCTTCTCCCCAAAGACACTGGTGGCACCTCAGAGAAGCAATCGATTCGTGAGGCAGTACTGCATTTGTTTGCCAGGTATCGGGAGATGCGACCTTTATTCTTGGCAGCTGCTTGGCCAATGAAGGTAGAGTGGAAAATGAGTCTATATTTTGGGGTGTTACCCCTTGTCTTCAAGGCTCTGGAAACTTGGCCCCTTCGCTGGGCCCAGGGAATATATACCTAGGAGTGGAATTACTAGGTCATGTGGTGATTCTATTTTTAGAAACACCATGCTGTTTTCCGCAGTGGCTACACCATTTACATCCCCATCAACAGTAGGAGCGCTCCTTTTCTCCACACCCCCATCAACGTTTGTTACTTGCGTTCTTTTTGATGATAGCTGTTCTGACAGGTGTGAGATGATATCTAATTGTGGTTCTGATTTGCATTTCTCCAGGGATTAGAGATGTTGACCATATTTTCATGTGCCTGCTATTCTTCTGCATTTCCTCTTTGGAAAAATGTCTATTCAGTTCTGCCCATTTTTTTAATTGAGTTGTATGGTTTGTTTTAGTTCCATGTTGAGTTGTATGAGCTATTTATACACGTTGGTATTAACCCCTTATCGGTTGTATCATTTGCAAATATTTTCTCCGATAATAGTATTTGTTACTAGTCATCTTGTGCATATCTGTCACAAGGCTTTACATTCTGAATTTAATGACTTATTTAATTTTTAATGTTTTATTCATCATTGTATCCTGTGTGCTCAGGTCATATTTGGCAGACTTGAACAATCAATCAAATACAAGGACACTCTCTCATCATTCTCTTTCTTCCCTCTTCTTGCTCCTGGTTCCTTCATATCCACGGAGTGAAAGGAAATGTCATTCTTTGCATATTTTAGGCGATGGCTTAGCTTATCACCAGCCAAGCACCCACCCTACCCACCATATCCTCTGTTCAGGGATATTTTCAAATGTAATGCCACTTGTAGCTGCTCCTCACTAACTCCACACTCTCCTAAAACATAGATCCCCGGGGCACAAAAGAACAAGAGTTACACACTAACTTCTATGAGCATTTACTCCGTTCGTTACATTCGAATTCCCTTTTAACTTAACTATACTGTAAAGTAGCTGCTATTTTTATTATCATTTGACAAAGCAGAGGAAGTTCAAGCTGAAGGCACTTGTCCAAGGTCTGCAGGTAAAATGGCAGAGCCAGGGTCCCTTTCATGTCACCATTCTGTGCTTCTTTCAGAAACAGCTGGGGAGGCTAAATGCTAACAGGTTTTTTTTTCCCCCTTCAGCATCAGACAGGTAGATATGTATGTCCCTCTAGGCAAGAGAGAAAAGGCACTGTAGAAACAACACTGGATCAAGAGGGATGAGGGTACCTGAATGGCCTTTGTTTTCAGGGAGAAAAATGGAGACTACTTGGAAATGTCAATGGCGATATCTTATTAAATGACTCAGAAGGACAGGAAAAGAATTTTTTAAGACAGAAAGGGGTTTTGTTTTCATTTTCAGAAATATCTCTGAATGCAGTAGTCTGAGAGTGGTGTCATTAAATGTGTGAAGCTTCTTGCTGTCTGTTACTTATTTATTGTTTCAGATTCAGTTTGATCCAACTGAACATGCACATGGTTTGGGGATAGACAGGGAAGCCCAATGCCTGGTAAATGGTTGCAAGGACTGTGGCCAGGTTCTGCCTCCCCTTACCTGGGTGCGGGATGTTTTCCTCCCTTGGAACTGGAAGAAGGGCAGTGATAATAAAACTGACTGAAAATTGAGAGGGAAACTAGATTTGTTAGTGACATTTCGGTGCATGGTTTTACGAACTCTCAGCTCTGTTCCATGAGTGTGGGAGAGGCAAGAAGTGTCCCCAGGAGGTAACTTCTTTTGCAGGCCTTGGTGCTTTGCCTTCATGTTTTATGTGGCAGCAGACACCACTCCACCAGCTAAAACGATTTGCTCTTTAAAAACTCTTATTTCCACTGAGAGGATTATGGAAAACAGGACAGTGTTTTCAAAGTCTATGTTCTGTTTGCCAAAGTGGGGGAGGGAATGGAAAAGTTGGGTGGAGTGAACAAGCCAATTGCCATGTGACTTTTAGACAGGAAAGACGCCATCTGCCACCAGTTGGCAGGATTTGGTCACCAGGGCACAGAGTGGGCAATTGTCCTCGGCTTTGGAGGCAGAAGCTGGCAGCTGACCCAACAGTCTGCTTTCTTCTAGAGAGATAGACAGTCATTGACCTGAGATAGTGATGGTGTCTCTCTCATATCCTGCAACATAGAAATGGAGCAAATGAGGGAAGGCACAAGACAGTGGAGGGAGGAAAGTGAAAAAAAAAAAAAAAAAAAAAAAAACTAATTAAAGCCTGTTCCAGTTTGTATTCTTGATGATAGATAATTTTACTAACCCGATGTATAAAAACTGGGCTGTTTCTGGACATATTCTATCAGCTTCANAAAAAAAAAAAAAAAAAAGAATACTGATTAACTCTGCACATCTATCCAGCTGAGATCGAGACAGTTTGCTCACTGAATGGAATAGGAACCCTGCATTTCTGAATCAGTAAATAACAGGATTACCAAAGTGCTGAAAGAATAGGAGGAAAGACTGGCTTCCCTAGTGGCTCAGCAGTAAAGAGTCTGCCTGCCAAGACAGAAGACTTGGGCTTGATCCCTGGGTCAGAAAGATCCCCTGAAAGAGGATGGCAACCCACTCCAGTATTCCTGTCTGGGAAATCTCATGGACAGAGGAACCTGGTGTGCTGCAGTCCATGGGGTCGCAAAGAGCTGGATACGACTTAACGGCTAAACAAAAACAAGGAGAAAAGATGAGAATGATGTGTGTGCAAAGACATGCAGATATCTATGTGTAGCTACAGACATATATAGATATCAGTGCAAGTTGAAATAATTCATTGATTCCTACTCTATACCAAGCAAAGAAGTATGATGTAAATTTCACAATGATATCATGAAGGTAGGTTCTTTGAGTCCAGTTTATAGATGTAGAAACTGAGGTTTGTGACAAATTTTAGTCTTTGGTTTGTATAACTCCAAAGCATGTGCTGTATCTGATGTTTGTATATTCTTCATTATTAATGGTTTCAAGTTTCATTTTTTATTTTTAAAATATCACTAGCTAGCTTATACTTCACTTTCACTTTTCATTTTCATGCATTGGAGAAGGAAATGGCTACCCACTCCAGTATTCTTGGCCTGGAGAATCCCAGCAACGGGGAGCCTGATGGGCTGCCGTCTATGGGGTCACACAGAGTCGGACACAACTGAAGCGACTTAGCAGCAGCAGCTTATACTTTTCTTAGGGGGCCAAAACATTGCCCTAACTTTGTTATATCCCAATGCCATCTTGCAGATAGTTAATAAGCAATGAATAATCATTTTGTGACCTTTAGAATACTGTTTAAACTTGTTAGAACATAGATATTTTATGGTAGAGTGTGTCCGAAATTTCATGTGGAGTCCCTAATTTTAAAATGTTGTAAACCTCATAGCTTACATGAGACCCAGGTACTGAAGTCTTAGATAATCACAGCATATTTGAAATTTCCATGCATTACCAGGACCCTTGGAGCACAGTTAAAGCAAGAGAATCTGGATCTCTGAGCAGTCATGAATGACTTTGAAATTCAGATTCTCCAGGAAGAAACTGAAAATAAAGGAAGACCATGTTGTTAGATTACTGTATATGGTTACTTGGCTGGAAAAGAGGGGGGAAAAAAATCAGAACTTATATGGAAGCTAGAATACATCACTGTCATTATGATATTTAGGAGACTATAAGATATCTGTGACCTTGGAGGAGAAATAGGGAAAAAGACTAAGGGAAGTCAGTCAAGTGTTTGAAAGAGTGAAAGAAACAAAAGACACGGAGAATAGAAGCTTTGGTGCTTCCCTGGAGGGACAGTTCCCAGTCTTTCTTTCTGTTTCCTCTGAGATCTCCCCTGCCCCAGGGCCAGCTGAGACTCAGTACAAGTTAGCATGAGAGAGCAGTAACTGTAATTCTGCCTCTTGCTTTCCCACTCAAGGAAGCACCCCAAAACTCAAGTGAAAGTAACGTTAAATAACTTTAATCATAAATAAGCAAATCAGTAGATTTGCCAATGTCATTATTTTAGTCATTAGCTACTCCTAAACTGCAAAATGTAGCTCATAACACAGCAGCATGCACTGAAGCTGAAAACTACTTGAGTATTTAACGTCTTGGGACTTTCCAAATCTCCAATCCTATGATTTACTGATGGTTTCACTAAGAGCTACTAAACTGTTGTTCAGTCAGTGATTTTCATTTTCAGGATTTTTTTTAAAGCATTTCTTTTAAGGAATCCATCTATTTGTGAATAAATCTTTTTTTCCAGTGGTTCTGCTGTGTTTGTTTTGATTACCGTACATGCCTTCAGTGTTTTCCAAATATTCACAGGAAAAAAATGGAAGCCATTTTCCATTTGAAAAATGCTTTTCATTGTCTAAGACCCCAGAGCCCTGCACTGGTAACACAATAATTCAAACATGTTTGGCATTAAGCTTACACCCTTGAGAGGCAGGGCACCTGGCTTCTGTTCCCTGGAATGATTATTTGCTTGATTTCAAACCCCATGGTCCCTGAATCTATGAATTTTTAGAATTCTGTTTTAAATCTCAGTTGCATCCTTACGCTGTATGTGTGAGAAAGATATGAGGCCTGAGTCGCTGAAATTTCCTACATGAGCAGGAAAATGAGTCTTCTGAGTAAGAATTTAATGAGAATATACCTTTGGCCTCTGGTTATTAAAGGCTACTCCACATGTTAAGAAGAGAAAGACAGGGTGAGAGGGAGAGAGAGTTGCTCGGGACTGAGATTGCCAAGGTTTCTAGTAAACCCCAGCATCCCCACACGCGTAGTTAGAGACACACCAGGCAGTTGCTTGTAGCACTATTTCTGGGGCTTTGCAGGTGGCACTACTGGTAAAGAGCCTGCCTGTCAATGCAGGAGATGTTAGAGATGCAGTTTCAATCCCTGGATCAGGAAGATCCCCTGGAGGAAGAAATGGCAACCCACTCCAATATTCTTGCCCGGAAAAATTCTAAGAACAGAGGAACCTGGCTGGCTACAGTCCGTAGGGTCACCAAGAGTCAGACTTGACTGAGTACACCGGTAGTTATGACTCTCCTGACTGACAGAACTCCAGAGCAGCTCCTAACACAAGGGGCTACTTGTGTTGAATCATCTTTCGTATTAGTTCAGGGATATTTTCCATTATGTAGTGCTGCTTGGATTTGAATGGTTCTTGAGTGATTTAAAAATATATCTGTCCCCATAAATATCCTTCAATAAGCCCATATTTCAGAGAATTCTTAAGAGGTACTGAGGGAATAGTCAGAGGGAATTAGCCAGGTGGTACAGAAGATCACATACAAGGCTCCATCCACAGCCAGACAAGTCGAAATATGCCCTTCATATTCAGAAACCTCCTGGATCTTAATCTAGTCTCAATACTTTCCATTATTCATTCTAAACAATGTTTAAATATGGATGTGAGGTTAAAGCAAGATGCTTTTGTCTTCAAAGAGGTCTTCGTTGTCAGATATGGGTGATTTGGTGCCAGGAAAAGGTGAAAAGAGGAAAATCTTATAAATTCAACAAGTATCTATCATGTATATACTTGCACACTACACAGTATCAGTTCAGTTCAGACTCAGTCGTGTCCGACTCTTTGCGACCCCATGAATCGCAGCACACCAGGCCTCCTTGTCCATCACCATCTCCCGGGGTTCATTCAGACTCACGTCCATCAAGTCAGTGATNCATTTCTTTTAAGGAATCCATCTATTTGTGAATAAATCTTTTTTTCCAGTGGTTCTGCTGTGTTTGTTTTGATTACCGTACATGCCTTCAGTGTTTTCCAAATATTCACAGGAAAAAAATGGAAGCCATTTTCCATTTGAAAAATGCTTTTCATTGTCTAAGACCCCAGAGCCCTGCACTGGTAACACAATAATTCAAACATGTTTGGCATTAAGCTTACACCCTTGAGAGGCAGGGCACCTGGCTTCTGTTCCCTGGAATGATTATTTGCTTGATTTCAAACCCCATGGTCCCTGAATCTATGAATTTTTAGAATTCTGTTTTAAATCTCAGTTGCATCCTTACGCTGTATGTGTGAGAAAGATATGAGGCCTGAGTCGCTGAAATTTCCTACATGAGCAGGAAAATGAGTCTTCTGAGTAAGAATTTAATGAGAATATACCTTTGGCCTCTGGTTATTAAAGGCTACTCCACATGTTAAGAAGAGAAAGACAGGGTGAGAGGGAGAGAGAGTTGCTCGGGACTGAGATTGCCAAGGTTTCTAGTAAACCCCAGCATCCCCACACGCGTAGTTAGAGACACACCAGGCAGTTGCTTGTAGCACTATTTCTGGGGCTTTGCAGGTGGCACTACTGGTAAAGAGCCTGCCTGTCAATGCAGGAGATGTTAGAGATGCAGTTTCAATCCCTGGATCAGGAAGATCCCCTGGAGGAAGAAATGGCAACCCACTCCAATATTCTTGCCCGGAAAAATTCTAAGAACAGAGGAACCTGGCTGGCTACAGTCCGTAGGGTCACCAAGAGTCAGACGTGACTGAGTACACCGGTAGTTATGACTCTCCTGACTGACAGAACTCCAGAGCAGCTCCTAACACAAGGGGCTACTTGTGTTGAATCATCTTTCGTATTAGTTCAGGGATATTTTCCATTATGTAGTGCTGCTTGGATTTGAATGGTTCTTGAGTGATTTAAAAATATATCTGTCCCCATAAATATCCTTCAATAAGCCCATATTTCAGAGAATTCTTAAGAGGTACTGAGGGAATAGTCAGAGGGAATTAGCCAGGTGGTACAGAAGATCACATACAAGGCTCCATCCACAGCCAGACAAGTCGAAATATGCCCTTCATATTCAGAAACCTCCTGGATCTTAATCTAGTCTCAATACTTTCCATTATTCATTCTAAACAATGTTTAAATATGGATGTGAGGTTAAAGCAAGATGCTTTTGTCTTCAAAGAGGTCTTCGTTGTCAGATATGGGTGATTTGGTGCCAGGAAAAGGTGAAAAGAGGAAAATCTTATAAATTCAACAAGTATCTATCATGTATATACTTGCACACTACACAGTATCAGTTCAGTTCAGACTCAGTCGTGTCCGACTCTTTGCGACCCCATGAATCGCAGCACACCAGGCCTCCTTGTCCATCACCATCTCCCGGGGTTCATTCAGACTCACGTCCATCAAGTCAGTGATGCCATCCAGCCATCTCATCCTCTGTCGTCCCCTTTTCCTCCTGCCCCCAATCCTTCCCAGCATCAGAGTCTTTTCCAATGAGTCAACTCTTCGCGTGAGGTGGCCAAAGTACTGGAGTTGCAGCTTTAGCATCATTACCTCCAAAGAAATCCCAGGACTGATCTCCTTTAGAATGGACTGGTTGATCTCCTTGCAGTCCAAGGGACTCTCAAGAGTCTTCTCCAACACCACAGTTCAAAAGCGTCAATTCTTCAGTGCTCAACTTTCTTCATGGTCCAACTCTCACATCCATACATGACCACTGGAAAAACCATAGCCTGACTAGACAGACCTTTGTTGGCAAAGGAATGTCTCTGCTTTTCAATATGCTATCTAGGTTGGTCATAACTTTTCTTCCAAGGAGTAAGCGTCTTTTAATTTCATGGCTGCAGTCACCATCTGCAATGATTTTGGAGCCCCCCAAAATAAAGTCTGACACTGTTTCCACTGTTTCCCCATCTATTTCCCATGAAGTGATGGGACCGGATGCCATGATCTTCGTTTTCTGAATGTTGAACTTTAAGCCAACTTTTTCACTCTCCTCTTTCACTCTCATCAAGAGGCTTTTTAGTTCCTCTTCACTTTCTGCCATAAGGGTGGTATCATCTGCATATCTAAGATTATTGATATTTCTCCCAGCAATCTTGATTCCAGCTTGTGCTTCTTCCAGCCCAGTGTTTCTCATGATGTACTCATGCATATAAGTTAAATAAGCAGGGTGACAATATACAGCCTTGACGTACTCCTTTTCCTGTTTGTATGGAAGACATTAAAAAACGGATAAAATAGTTGATGACATAAACTCAAGACATATTTAATCTGATTGGCTGAGTGCGTGTGTGCTAAGTCACTTCAGTTGTGTCTGACTCTTGGTGACCCTATGGACCATAGCTTGCCAGTCTTCTCTGTCCATGAGATTCTCCAGGCAAGAATATTGGAGTGGGTTGCCATTTCCTCCTCCAGGGGATCTTCCCAATCTGAGGATCTAACCCTTGTCTCTTATGTCTCCTGTATTGGCTGACAGATTCTTTACCTTCACCTGGGAAGCCAGAGTACCTCCCCCCAAAAAAAAAAAATTATGTATTGCATGTAGGAAAGTTCTCTGTGCAGAAGAAAGTACTGGAGGAGCTCACTGAAGGGAGAATTCCCATCAGTTGGAGTAGATGGGAGGCTAGAATTTGTATGTTTTCAAATTCAACATGTTTTTCCAGCTTCTCTTCCAGTAAACCTCACAATAACCAGTCCCAGAACCACTAAACCACTAAGTCATGAAAGATACTTTTTTTTCTTATGATATTTCTTGTATTCGTTATTTTTTCCTCAATATAATTTCAAGCTTTTAAGCATTTATTTCATACCCTGACCTTTAAAATAAAGTGTGAATTACTTGGGGCAGGGGCTGTATTTTTTATCTCTGTGTATCCCCTAGCAACATGCCTGGATAGGAGAAGCACCCCACTTGCTTGCATGGCTGGCCCTTACTTGTGTGTGACCAAACCATGGTTCCCAGATGGCACTAGTGGTAAAGCATCTGCCTGCCAATGCAGGAGACACAAGACACGGGTTCCATCCCTGGGTCAGAAAGGTCCCCTGGAGTGGGCAATGGCAACCTGCTCCAGTATTCTTGCCTGAAAAATTCCATGGACAGAGGAGTCCAGCAGGCTACAGTCCATGGGGTTGAAAAGAGATATGACTGAGGGTGCACACACACGTGCACACACACACACACACCCATACACACAAACCATGGCTTGGATCCCATGCCAGTCAGTACAAATATATATTGAGAATAGCTGTTTCTCTCTGTCATGTAAAGTCATTATGAGCAGCACTAGAAAAAACTTTTTTTTTCCCCTTACTCTTAGGTAAATGCCTGAAACAATATGAGCAAAGCTTTCTTTAAACATAAGCTCTTTCATTTTTTGCTTTTATATCAGTTTGGATTTTGGTTACGTTTTTAAAACGTAACTATTAAAATACTTCCAAAGTATAAAAGGTCTAAGTCGGTAAGTAAAGTCGCTCAGTCGTGTCCGACACTTTGCGACCCCACGGACTGTAGCCTACCAGGCTCCTCTGTCCATGAGATTTTCCAGGCAAGAGTACTAGTATGACTTAAAAAAAAATCTTGTTTGAGAGGTAACCTTGGAGGATATGATTTGAACTCCTACTGTGCAAAAAGAAACCCCAAGCATGAAACAAACAAAAGGAGAAAACCAACTACAACATGATAATAGAATGGTCAAAAAGTGATCATCTCTCTTTTATATTTAGAACCCCAAATGATATAATTTTTAATGTTTTTAAAATATAATCATTAGGACAGAACAGTCAGTAAGAATTGTTACAGATAAATTGAGAGAATTTTGGTTTGGATACAAGGATAGACTTTTAATGTTTTAAAATTTTGTGAGTGATTTTCAGATAAAAGTAAAAAGTTATGTACTGTTAAAAAAAAAAAAAGCTGATTAGACTCTTAACCTAGCACACCTATTTTTGTTGGTGCCTGGGAGGTTTGGCTTGGTAGTAATAGTTTCTTAATCATTATGTGCAAAACACACAGCAATACTGCCCTCTGCAGTTCCTCTATAAAACAGCCACTTGTCTTCAAGTATGTACATGGCTAGAATGAACCTTGAACTTAACTTACATGGATGACTTCATGTGTGTTTTGCTCTGATGTCAGTCTTAACAGTAAGCAACCTGGGCCATCCCCCTACCTCTGTGCATGATGAACACGTATAGAAGTCAAATCCTCTAGAACAGCTGCATGATCTGTGTCGTTTATTAAAACACACACTATCCACAGTTCTTAAAAGATTTTCACTCGTTGATAAGGTTGGCAATACACACCCTCTTTTCTCACACACATGATATATCATACCAGAATTAAGAAACTAGTCTGATATACCAGAAAGACAGTGAGCTATATAAAATCCAGGAATAGTGTTTCAGAATAAAAATAATGATGCTCCCTTATAGTCACATATTTTTTGTAGCAGAGGAAAGTTAGATTAAACTCAGTTGTCTTCAATAATTAAAAAGTAGAAAGAATATATAATTAAAACTAGCTTGTGACAAAAATTTTGGTGTTTAAATGAGATGTGGATATATTTTTAATTATAGATGCAAATGAGAGACTATAAGAAACTAATAGTTAAATGATGTAATACATAAAGGCTTTGCAAAAAGACATGAAAAAAAAATGTCTGAAGGAAGAAATATGTTTTATTCCCCAAATAATAATGTGAAAAGGTAGTATTTCCTGGTGCATAATTGGAAAATCAGAAAGAGTTCAGATCTCAGTGTTCTTAGATACTGTATAAACACCACGTCTCTTAGTTCTCCTGCATGGAAAGATGGGTTCTTTACTACTAACACCACCAGGGAAACCCAAGTGCTATGATTTTCAAGAAAAATAAAACAAGGAATTGTGATATGGAGTGACTGGGAAGTCTCTTTAACTGGACAATGAGATCAGAGATTCCTAAACTTTAGTCTAGCAGCTGTGGTTCTAGAACCAGGACAGAGGATTCTAGCAGGAAGGTGAGGGATTCAGGAGACTGAGAGGGTCAAGATGATCTTGTCACCTTGTCCCGGCTGCTGCTGCTGCTGCTGCTAAGTCACTTCAGTCGTGTCCGCCTCTGTGCGACCCCACAGACGGCAGCCCACCAGGCTCCCCCACCCCTGGGATTCTCTAGGCAAGAACACTGGAGTGGGTTGCCATTTCCTTCTCCAGTGCACGAAAGTGAAAAGTGAAAGTGAAGTCGCTCAGTCGTGTCCGACTCTTCGCGACCCCATGGACTGCAGCCCACCAGGCTCCTCCATCCATGGGATTTTCCAGACAAGAGTACTGGAGTGGGGTGCCACTGTCTTCTCCACTTGTCCCGGAAGAGCCACTTAATCCTTAAGTGGCTCTTGCTCGCCCTCTATCGAGAGCACAGGGAATTAACTTGGCTCCTTCCTGAAATCGAAAGTTAGTTACCCCCGTCCAACTCTGTGATCCCATGCACTGTAGCCCGCCAGGCTCCTCTGTTCATGAACTTCTCCAGGCAAGAATACTGAGTGGGTTGCCACGCCCTTCTCCAGGAGATCTTCCCAACCAAGGGATCGAGCCCAGGTCTCCCATACTGCAGGCAGGTTCTTTACCATCTGAGCCGCCAGGGAAGACTCCTTCCTATCTCCTCCCTGTTTCTTCCCCTCAGAGATTTCCCCTTCCCCATTCTACTGCAGGGCCGAAAGCCAAGAGCGCTCTCCTCCCTGCTACACAGTTCTTGTGGTTTTCAAAATAGGTTTTCTTTGCCTTTTTATAATCATTCTTAAAGCACTACATGAACCTATGTTTTCGTGAATTACACATTTCAAATCATCAATCTCCCTGCCTATATTTATGTACATGAATGTGTGTGCAAATAATAGATGTATGTGTTTATTTGTAAATAAGATAATTTAGCCATTCACTTGTGAATTTATTGGAGATACTGTTCATTCTTGTTCTGTATATTTTTTAAACTTAGAATTTTTAGATACCTTTTTCTATCAGCACACATAGATATACTTTGCTCTTTTTAGTAGCTGCATAGTATTGCATTGTACAGAAGCAAAATAGATATTTAGGCTGCTATAGTATTTGCTATTGCAAACAGAACTGTAACCTCATAAATATATCTTGGTATTTTTTTAAATTGATATTTAGTTGACTTATAATGTTGTGTTAGTTTCTGATATACAACAAAACCATTCAGTTATATATATATTCAGTTCAGTTCAGTTCAGTTCAGTCGCTCAGTTGTGTCTGACTCTTTGCGACCCCATGAATCGTAGCTTGACTCGATGGACGTGAGTCTGAGTGAACTCCGGGAGTTGGTGATGGACAGGGAGGCCTGGGGTGCTGCCATTCATGGGGCCGCAAAGAGTCGGACACGACTGAGCGACTGAACTGAACTGAACTGATCCTCGTCTATGTCTGCGCCATGTCTGGATCACAGTACACTGTATGATTATCTCAGCTTCCCTGGTTAGGAGGCGCTCCTGGAAGTTACTCCTATCTAGAAGTGAAGTGGGGGCAGGAGAGCTGAGGACGAGGAAAAGAAACCAACGAGTCCCAGCAATGCTTAAGTTCCACAATCGCACAATGCGCATGCGCACTCTCTTAGCACAACTCGGAGCTGTACCCTTGCGTTTTCCCGCTTGCCTGGAAGGAAACTGACTGCATTAACAGTCTGCTCTTTCCTGTTAAAAATCCTATTTGTAGTCATTTTAAACCGTCCTCTCCAAACATCGCCAAAGGGTTTGGTGTCCATAAGATGATGTTGCTTATATTAATAGTTTCCCTTAAGTACCACATCCTGGCAGTGGAGTTCTAAAATAACTTTGTTCACAGACATTTCTCAGCCAGTAAATATTATTTTTTAAAGTGATTTTCTCCCTGGAGTCTTGATGAAACTTTCCCTTTCTTTTTCCTTAAGGTCACCATGACCTTGATGAACTAGAGAATGTGCTACAATGGAATCCAATGGCAAATTTCACTAATGCAGAATCAGATCAATCTTCAAATTGAATAATCTTTGCATATCTAGTGCTCTACCGTGACCTGAGACAAATCTAACCTTTCTGACTTGGTTCTTTGTTAAAATCAGTAGTTAAATAGCAAACCATTACCTAGTTCCCTTGGAAGTTATGCAAATTAATTAATGTTTGGAAAATGACTGGGAAATTTTAAAATTATCTATAAATACCAAGCAGTTGCATCTTCCCTGATGAGAGGGCTCAGGTAATTCATAATCTCCTATAATAAAGGTAAAAATACTGTGCTTGGGCTATATAATTACATGTGATTTATTTGCAATACATATAATCTTTGAAATCTAGAAAGCATTTAATAGAAACAATTCATATTTCGTGATTATAATAAAAGCACTTAATGACTTTAGGAAAAGTAATCATCTACTCTAAGTGATCTATACATCATATCTTTAACTATTTCTAAGATCTGCTAGAGTATGCTCCGAGTTTATCCTTAACCTGTTAATGTTGACTGATATATTTATTTTTACATTTTCCCAGCTTTTATTTATCCTCGAAATGCTAATGTATATTTCCTAGAAAATTTGCCTGTACAGAACTTTGCTGTATTCAAAACCTCCTCTGTCAAGATTTAGCACTTTTATATTGTAGTCATTAAAATTGAACAAAATCTTAATAGTTCCTTTATTAACTACAATACTGACTTTGCATAGTGGAAATCACAACATGTTAATTGGATTTAATTAACTATTTTAAATTACACAAACTCCTGACAGTAGACAATAGCACAGGGTACTCATGAGCAATAAAATTGGAGCTGATATTTCTACTTTATTAAAACTTAATGAAACTATTCATATTCATAATCTTATTTATTGTTTACAAGAAGAAAACTGTGTTCATTTTGAAGGCAAAAATGTCTGCTGAAAACAAATTTTTGATCATTTAGGTGAAGGCTCAGAAGTTAATAAAAGGTTCCACTATATCCAGCCTCACGGTTCTGCCAGCTTCTCATCGCACAGATCCCTATTTCACCCCAGTGCCAGTCTTACAAGCAGATGCTAACAAAGGTTAGTGATTCAAATAAGCATTTTATATGTTTAGGAATATAAGGGAAAGAGCTTTGAGATGAGATTGGGGACCTGAGTTTGAATTCAGACATAGACACTAATTCTCCAAGGTGACTTCGGACAAGTCAAGTCCTCACTGTGGCCTGAGTTTCCTTCTCTGTAAATTAGAAGGTTGGACTAGATGACCACCAGAGTCCCCTTCTAAGATCCATTATTCTATAGATTTTCTGTTGATTTAGATTTTGGTATATTTACATGTTAAAATTATTATTGTATTTAAGTGATATTATAATTTTTCAAGCTTCTGAGCAGATAGTTTCTGATCCTTTTCTGATAATACTTAACATTTTATTTCAATATATTACTATATAAAAATATGAAGCCAGAAATGAATGTAATTATTAAGTGAACTATGCAGGTCTTAGTCTAAATACTTATACTAATACTTAGACTTATACCACTCTAAATACTTAGTCTAATACTGGTTTGTGAAGCCAGTAGACTTCTCATTTTTTTGAAGCAAAAGATCACATCATCTTTATCTCAATATCCCCAGTGCTTAGAACCACATCTAGCATTTTGTAGATACTAAATAGTTGGTTGAATGAATAAGCAAATGAAAGTGTAAGTGAATGACTAAAGACTGAGTGTCATAAATGTAACCCTCTTTACTTCTCCCTGCTACATAATTGGCTGACGTGTTAAATAATACTTAAGTGGATCCCCTTTTGAATCTCAAATATGAGGAAGTGAGATGATCTTTAATTTATTTCTATCTCACTTTCTAACTGATGTCTGGAGTGGTTTAGATCTAGAGTTGGTTCCCCAGGGTTCCTCTGGTACCTGAAGATTTATAGGTTCTCCATTTTACAGCTCCTGTATCCTGTCTGCTGACCCACTAGTGGTGGTACAGAAAAACTCAAGAGGGACTGCATCATCATAAGCCTCTTAGTTTATTAAACCTCCCACAACTGAAACGATTACTTTCTTAGTTATGAACCCTAGTTGTTTAGAAATCTTGGTGACACTTGGTTTTAGTTCAGTTCAGTTCAGTCGCTCAGTCGTGTCTGACTCTTTGCGACCCCATGAATCGTAGCACGCCAGGCCTCCCTGTCCATCACCATCTCCCGGAGTTCACTCAGATTCACGTCCATCGAGTCCGTGATGCCATCCAGCCATCTCATCCTCGGTTGTCCCCTTCTCCTCCTTCCCCCAATCCCTCCCAGCATCANGTTCAGTTCAGTCGCTCAGTTGTGTCTGACTCTTTGCGACCCCATGAATCGTAGCACGCCAGGCCTCCCTGTCCATCACCATCTCCCGGAGTTCACTCAGACTCACGTCCATCGAGTCCGTGATGCCATCCAGCCATCTCATCCTCGGTTGTCCCCTTCTCCTCCTGCCCCCAATCCCTCCCAGCATCAGAGTCTTTTCCAATGAGTCAACTCTTCGCATGAGGTGGCCAGAGTACTGGAGTTTCAGCTTTAGCATCATTCCTTCCAAAGAAATCCCAGGGTTGATCTCCTTCAGAATGGACTGGTTGGATCTCCTTGCAGTCCAAGGAACTCTCAAGAGTCTTCTCCAACACCTCAGTTCAAAAGCATCGATTCTTCGGCGCTCAGCTTTCTTCACAGTCCAACTTTCACATCCATACATGACCACAGGAAAAACCATAGCCTTGACTAGGCAGACCTTAGTTAGCAAAGTAATGTCTCTGCTTTTGAATATACTATCCAGGTTGGTCATAACTTTTCTTCCAAGGAGTAAGCATCTTCTAATTTCATGGCTGTAGTCACCATCTGCACTGATTTTGGAACCCCAAAATATATTTATATATATTATTTTTCATATTATTTTTCATTATAAGTCAATAAAAGCTATTGAATAGAGTTCCCTGTGTTATACAATAGGACCATGTTGTTTATTTTTTATATAGTGGTTTGTATGAATCTCTGCTAATACCAAATTTCTAATTTATCTCTCCCACACTCCTATTTTCCTCTTTGGTAACCATAAATTTGTTCTCTGCGTCTGTGATTCTGTTTCTGCTTTGTCATTAAGTTCATTTGTATCATACTTTAGATTCCACATCTAAGTGATGTCATGATATTTGTATTTCTCTGACTTACTTTATTCACCATGATAAGCTCCAGGTCCGTCCATGTTGCTCCAAATGGCATTATTCCATTCTTTTTTATGACTGAGTAATATGTACATTGGTACCACATCTTCTTTATCCATGGACACTTAACACTTTTTTATTAATGAACATTTCGGGTTTTGTTTCTAGATTCTGGCTATTGTGAATAGTGCCACTGTGAACACTGGAGTCCATGTATCTTTTAGAATTAGAGTTTTCATCTTTTCCAGATGTATGCACAAGAGTGAGATTACTGGATCCTATGGCAACTCTCTTTGGGCTCCCTGATAGCTCAGCGGGTAAAGAATGCACCTACAGAGCAAAAGACCCCAGTCTGATTCCTGAGTCAGGAAGATCCCCTGGAGAAGGGAACAGCTGCCCACTCCAGTATTCATGGGCTTCCCTGGTGACTCAGCTGGTAAAGAGTCCACCTGCAATGCTGGAGACCCCGGTTCAATCCCTGGGCTGCGAAGATCCCCTGGAGAAGGGAATGGCTACCCACTGCAGTATTCTGGTCTGGAGAATTCCATGGACTGTATAGACCATGGGGTCGCAAAGAGTCCGACACAATTGAGCCACTTTCACTTTCATGCAATTCTTTAGTTTTCAAAGGAATTTCCTTACTGTTCTCCATAGTGGCTTCATCAATTTACATTTCCACCAAAAGTGTAGGAAGGGTCCTTTTTTCCCGCACCCTCTCTAGCATTTATTATTTGTAGACTTTTTGATGATGGCCATCCTGACTGGTATGAAGTAATACCTCACTGTACTTTTGATTTGCATTTCTCTGAGGATTAGCAATGTTGAGCATCTTTTCATGTATGTCTTGGCAAATATTATATGATGTCACTTATATGTGAAATCTAAAGTGTAATGCAAGTGTACTTATTTACAAAGCAGAAACAGACTCACAGACATAAAGAAACAAACTTATGGTTACCAAAGGGGAAGAGAGTGTAGGAGGTATAAATTAGGAGTATGGAATTAACAGATACAAACTACCATACATAATATAGAAAAGCAGCAAGAATTTACTGTATAGCACAGGGAAATATATTCAATATCTTATAATAATCTATAAGAAAAAATAATCTGAAAAACATTTGTGTATATATATATATATATATATATACACACACACACACACATATACCTGAATCACTGCTGTACCCTGAAACTAATACCATATCGCAAATCAACTGTACTTCAAAACACACACACACACACATGTATCTTGGCATACTAGCTGTCTCAAATGTTGTGTGTGTATTAAATTTGTATATTAGGTTAACCAAATAAATTCTGGAGTCTGTAGGTAAAAAATGGTCAAATATTGGCAATTTTATCTGGATTGACCTAATGGTAAAATTCCTCTCAAGGCTTTTGGCCCAACTTTATTTTTAATTTCTAGCAGCTGTCAAAACAGAGAGGAATTGTCTTGGATGCCAAGCTCTGTTAGATCAAGTGAGAAAACTATATGGATTGTTATCATTACAAAATCATAGTTTCCTGTTAACTAGACCCACATTTCCATTCAGGAATGTTCCCAGGTGACTGCCTTCCTGTTCCCTCTAGTGCCAGAGACAGAGTCATTATTGTAGGAATTAGGTAGCTGTGTAGAGAATTAGGTAGCTGAAAGGAGAAAATATGGACCAGGCTGGCTCTAGAATGAAATTTGATAAATTGTTAACCTTTCTAGCTTGATTCCAGTAATAGAGATATACATGCCTTAAAAATAAATGACATAATTCTTACTGCAAGCACTGCTCAACACAATATTTGACTCTAAATTCTTAAGCAAGGATTTATTTACTCATAAACCACATCTTTCTCCCTCCTTTCCTTTCCCCATCTCTCCTTCCCTTTCCCTCTCCTCCACTTCGAATCTCCAGACTACAAGGCAATGTAGAAGAGAGTGCCTCTCTGGACCATCGAGTGCAGTTACTGGGGAGATCAGTGGATCAACACAGCTTTCCCAACATTGCTTTCCACCCCTTGCAAAATGCTCTGTGCCCACCAGGAAGCATCACTGCCCCGTTTCACAGGCTTCTCTCAGTGTAAATCATTGCAGAGCCACCGTCAGCTTCAACTCTGGGAAGTACAGATTTCTGCCTCAGAGTCATTGGTGTCTGCTGAACCGCTTTTGTGTTTATTCTCTTTGTTAACTCAAGAAACCCAGATACAGCTCCAGACTCTGGCTGGACTCTCATTCAGAGCTGATCACTTGTTCACCCTGATTTATGATTCTCTTATACTGATCTGTGACTAGAGATACTGCCTCTAAATATCAGGGCCTGTTGCTCCATTACAGATGAGCAAAGAGAGACCCCGTGCTTACAGTTTGGTGTGTGGAGGGACTTGCATGGGAGGTGGAAAGAGACAGCCTGAGTTTCAGATCTGACACTGGCACTCAGCATCTTCATTCTGTGAGCAAACTGCTCTGGTTCTGAGCATCAGTTTTCTGTAAATGGGTAAATGGGCTAAAAACTCCCATTAAAATAGCTGGGTTGTGTTTCATATGTATTACTTGAGAAAATATATGCAAAGTCCCAGACACCTTGCATGCCACAAGGAAGCCTTCATATTTAAATATTCAATAAATGTTCACCCTGATTTATGATTCTCTTATACTGATCTGTGACTAGAGATACTGCCTCTAATCACTGCCAGAATTTCAGCACTGTAGAGGTTCTGTCTTGCCAGGAATAAAGCAATGTACATTTTGGCAGCATTGATTAAAACAGTCTTTTCATAAATTGGACTAAACTTTTATTTCAGTTGGCCGGTTAATGTTTAATTTGGGAAAAAGTTTTTCAATGGGTGTAAGAGGCTGAGCAGATTAGGTATCTTCTGACATCTCCTTGTCACTGGTGTAGAAGAAGAGAAAGAATGTGTCTTTTTGAAACGATGGCTAAACTGATCACAAAGCCCCTTACAGAATGAAGACCACAGATTTGAGTTACATGGAAATGTTCCAGTGGTGGGATAATGTTCTGATAATTGCAAGGTTGCTTTTATATCTTCTGCTTTCTTATTCTGTCATCTTGGCATAGTGGTATCATTGGAAAATCACCATTTTCCATAGGGCTTAACCCTAGAAAGGGGAAGAACCTCCAGTATGTACTTAAGAGTTCCCGGATAATAAGGTAGTCATTTTGTGGGACCTTTATTTCAAAGTCTCCTGAGCACATGCAGCAGTGGCTACTAAACCTTTCCCTTAATGCCAGAGTATCACTCCAGCCTTTGAATCTGCACATGTTTCAGGTTCGTGTTTACAGCTGACATTTCAATAGAGCAGTTTGTGGACCTCCACATGAGCCTTCGTGCACTAGCTGATGGCTTCCTCAAATACTGTTAAATCGGTTTTGAAAAGAGGTATGTTTCCTTCCTTCTCTGGTTTATTTTCAGATCAACAATTATTTTTCTGAACAAGCAACAGATTTCCTGGAAATATGCTTATTTATCATTATCTTTCTTACTAAGCATTAACTTTCACTTTGTTTTAACTTTCAGATTATAACTTCCATTGACAGTAAACAGCAGATTTTTCTCATGTATTATCCTTATTAGAGTAACTTCAGTGATATTTAGGTTCTCATCTTATGCCCTGGAAAAGATCAGATGGAATTGTCCTCCAAGGAGATATATGGTAGGCAACACAACTTGAAAGTTACCGCTTAAAAGTTTGTGAATTTATGGAGAATTTAATACAGCATAGTTAGGTAGGGGCTTCCCAGGTGGCACTAAATAAGAGACTCAGGTTCGAATAGAGCAGGCACTGATCTTGAAGTTCTTGTGAGCAAGTGATGTGTAGGCTTGCCTCTTGAAAATTTATAAAAATAAGGACGAGCAATTGGTAAGAGACTTTAATGTTTGCCAAGTAATGAAATCAATCAGAATATAGGGGAAAGGGCACTAAGCTTAGAAGTGTATTTAGTCCTGATTGAGACTTTGTGACTCATGCAACACTGAACAACCCACTTACATTTTTGGTTCCTCTGTTCACGAGGCTGTAAAGCTGGGGTGATTATTGCTGTCCTATCTACCTCATATGGTTGTTACAAGGCTCAGATTAGAAGATGCATGAAGGAGCTTTGTAGCAATACAGTGCTCTTCAGATGTCTTTCTTTGGTTTAGATCGCCTCTAGTTTAAGTTCTGTAAGCTTTTTGTGAACAAAGATTGTATCTTGGGGTCATGAGCTCTACATGAAGTCCGGAACAAATGAGTGAAGGAGGTGATTCTCCCATTGCGATTTTCCATGAGGTTGTTTATTTTGCATTTTTTCCAGAATGATACAATATAACTTTTTTTTTTTTTTGCTTATCATCTTTATCTACTTATGGGGACAATTCTCCCTTCATGTGAATTACCTTGCTTATGTGCTACGAGCCTTTAAACTCAGTGGGTGGAAGTTTCTTGAGGAGAAGTCCAACTTCAGGGTGTTGTATTTCTATGTGTATCTGGTGTCAGAGATCAGAATGCAGACATGTCAAAGCTTGTAGGGTACTGAGTGTTACAACACATGAAATAATAATAATACCAACACATTGGTTTCATAACCCTGAATTCTTCACTGGTTGAATAGTATGTTTTCTTATTTAATTATATTGGAAAGTAAACATATTCCTTCATGGATCAGCACTGCTTCAGCTACTGACCTGTGGGGAAAAACATTGCCCTGGGAAGCTTCCATTATTTTCTATCAATTATGACTGATTACATTGAGTAGAGTATTGTTCACGGCCCCTTCTAGCAAAAGATAAAATGCAAAGACATCAATAATGCTGGAGATTGCAACAGCCAACAGACTATATAATGTATCCATACCCATCAAATTGGTTTTTAATAATTAATGCAGGTACTTATTAAACTACAAGTCTGTACACCTACAAAATGATTGCAAGGACGTAAGCTATTCTAGGCTTCCTAAGTGGCTCAGTGATAAAGAATTTGCCTGCCAACGCAGGAGATGCAGGAGACATGGGTTCAATCCCTGGGTAGAGAATAGCTCCAGGAGGAGGAATGGCAACCCACTCAGTATTCTTGACTGAAAAATCCCATGGACAGAGAGGGGCCTGGCGGGATGCTCAAAGTCGGACATGACTGAGCATACAAGCATGTATTTAAGTTATTCTATACATTTAATAAAATTAGGCATTTTTAGGGAATGAACATTATGACCTATACCTAACTCACTTTCTAAAAATTAGAACCTTCACATTTTATATCTGATTTCAAAGGTTGAAATTCCAATCTCAAGACTTTTCCATTATAATATAATTTTATGGTATTGTTAATGAATATTCCCTTATTTTTATTGGGAAAGAGCTTACTGAGCCTAGTTCCTCATTTCCAAAAATGGTAAGAATCAGAGGGAAGGGTCTTGAACAAATATTTTGAGGTACCGAATAGGCTCGCGTCTTACTTTTCTTTTTTCAACGACTGGCAACTTTTCAATGACTTACAATAACTTGGCGTAAAGGAAGTCTTCATACTGTTATAGAGAAAAAGTCTCATAAATCACACAAGACATTGCCAGCCCCTTTGCCAACTGTTGTTCATTCGGGGCTTGCTATGTGTGTGCTTCGTGTCCATCTCTTTGTGGCCCCACGTACTGTAGTCTGCCAGGCTCTTCTGTCCATGGACATTCTCCAGGCAACAGTACTGGAGTGGGTCTCCATCCCCTCCTCCAGGAGATCTTCCCAACCCAGAGACTGGACCCAGGTCCCCTGCACTGCAGGCTGATTCTTTACTGTCTGAGCCACCGGGACAGGGGCTTGCTATAGAAGGTATTTCCTTTTCCACAGTTGGCTGTATTTTATTGACCTCCAGGATTCAAAACCTGTTTCCTAAATGGTAGCATAATTCCTAAGCCCCCTGATGACTGTGGGGTTTGAATTAGGACTAGAATATGAGGGATCCCCCGGTGGCTGCACTGGCTCGATGATGCAGGAATAAATTCATTTCAGGGTATTACTGGGCCCCTGAGTAATCTTAACTATGTTCCAAAGTTATTTTTGTGTGCTTTCTTGTCTTCTGACCAGAGCAGCACAGTTGTCTGAAAGTTCCTGGCATCAGCCTCTTCTCTGAGATCAGATGGCCTTTCTGAGCCTGGAATGAATCAGTTAGAGCATTTTTGGGTCAGACCGCCTCCCTCTTTCTCCCAGTTCTCCTGCTTTCTTGCTGATTGGAACCCAAGGGGACTATACCAGACACTCACTAGAGGGCGGCAGGGGGTCAGTGGAACCAGTTGTTTAGGAATTTGCTAGAGTGCATCATGTGCTTTGAAAACAAAAATATGTCTAATAGTTTTTATTTACTGCTGTGCTTTGCTTAGTCATTCAGCTGTGTCTGACTCTGCGACCCCATGGACTACAGCCCACCAGGCTCCTCTGCTCATGGGCATTCTCCAGGCAGCTATACTGGAGTGGGTTGCCATGCCCTCCTCCAAGGGATCTTCCCAACCCAGCAACAGAACCCAGGTCTCTTACCCTGCAGGCGAATTCTTTACCAGCTGAGCCACCAGGGAAACTACTTTCATTATAAAAGGGAATGGCACCAATAATTTATTCATGTGAGTGTGTTTGTTTCACAAAAACTTGAATAAAAGAAAAAGATAACCTTGCTTTTTTTTTTTTAATTACAGTTGATTTACAATGTTGTGTTAATTTCTGCTGTACAGCAAAGTGATTCAGTTTCGTTATATTTATTGAAGGATCTTAAATATAGTTCTCTAGGCTATACAGTAGGACCTTATTTATCCATTTCATATGTAACTGTGTACATCTGCGAATTCCAGCCTTGAACTCGCTCCATCCCTCCCCTCTGCCTCTCCTCCTTGGCAACCACAAGTCTTTTCTCTAGGGCCTGAGTCTGCTTCTGTTTTGTCGATAGGTCCACTTGTATCCTATTTAGATTCCACATATAAGTGATATGATATGGTATTTATCTTTCTCTTCCTGGCTTCCTTCACTTAGTGTGATAATCTCTAGTTGTATCCACGTTGCTGCAGATAGCACTGTTTCCTTCTTTTTATGGCTGAGTGGTATTCCATCGAATGTATGCAACACGTCTTCTTTATCTGTTCATCTGCTGATGGACGTTCAGGTTGTTTCCATGTCTCGCCTATTGTGAATAGTGCTGCTATGAACACAGGGGTGCGTGTATGTTTTTCAGTTAGCATTTCGTCTGGATACATGCCCAGGAGTGGAATCGCTTTATTATATGGTAGCTCTATTTTTAGTTTTCTGAGGAACCTCCAGGCTGTTTTCCATAGTGGCTGTACCAGCTTGCATTCTAACCAATCATGTAGGAAGGTTTGCTTTTCTCCACATCCTCTCCAGCATTTGTTATTTGTAGAGGTGTTAATGATGGCTGTTCTGACTGGTGTGAGATGTACCTCACTGTAATTTTGATTTGCATTTCCTTAGTAATTAGAGACTTTGAGCATCTTATCATGTGCCTGTTGGCCACGCATCTCTCTCCTTTGGAGACACGTCTATTCAGGTCTTCTGCTCATTTCTTCGCTTGGATTGTTTGCTGTTCTGTTGTTGAGTTGTATGAACTGTTTGTGTAGCTTGGAAATTAAGACCTTGTTGGTCGTATCATTTGCAAATGTTTTCTTCCATTCTGTAGGTTGTTTTTTCTTTATTTTGTTTATGGTTTCCTTTGCTAGGCAAAAGCTTATAATTTTAATTAGGTTCCATTTGGTTCTTTTTGCTTTTGTTTCTATCATAAGCCGGATATTTTAATGTAAGAAATCTGTCAGTTCCAAAGCATTCATCAGCTACACTTAACTTGAGACAGTTGTATACCTGTGGGGGTATGGATCCCCAAAGGACGTTCTCTGTGTCCATGCTGAGAGTCAAGCCACAGTTTGAGAGTGAAGGAGACGGCCTAGAGTCCAGGAGTGAGAAGTGATGGACAACGAATGGACCTCTCCAAAGAGCGGGGGCAACAGGGGACAAGGGATGGCAGGGGAAGGGGTATTCCTCTCCATTCAGTAATGAGCCAAGGGTCCTGGCTTCATCTAGGTGGTATGTTTGCAAGGACAGCCACTCACACTATTTTCCAATGCAGCATCCTAAGGGAATTTGAGGAAGGGGTGTGAGCATCTTGTCTTGCAGTTTTATGCTGTGAGAGAGGATCCCAGTTCCTCAGTGCACGTGGCACATTACTGGGAGGGAAGTGAGCAGGTTGACAGCGGAATGACTTTATGAAACGCCTCGAGGGGGAACAACTAACTTTGTGGATGGTGACAAGGATGAGGGGAAACAAAAGAGAAGAAAGATCTGAGCCACTGTGCCCCACACAGTAAGCGTGAAACACAGGAACCTCAGTCTCTGGATGGAAACACATAACGCTGCCAAGGAACATGATGCGTGAGTCACCCCCGGACCCTTCTAAGCAAAAGAGAGGATTAAGGTACAGGAAGTTCTATAATTTCACTAGTGAGACTTGAACATAAAAATTATTTTCATTACCATTTCATTGTTGTTATGAATTAATTATTTTCAATATCCTCTTATTATTACTGTAATCCTTTCATTTTATCTCATAGGATGGCATGAACTGTACAACTAAGTTCTCAATTTATAGAAATAATTGCACTTTCATCCCCAAACTTCACTCTCAGATGTTCACTTGGCATAAATATTGGTTGGCCAAGAAGTTCGTTTGGATTTTTCTATAATATTGAAAACTAGAAAGAACTTTTTGGCCAACTTGATATAACCTACTAGTGTAAAATTTTGCTTATAATTTGAATATCACTGGGAAAATTTAAATCCCAATCTCTGTTTTTCTCTATGTATCAACTGGGGACTCTCTGCACTAGAATTGATTCTGATATACTAATAATTTTAAGAAGGATAATTTAATAAGAACTATAAGAGAAAGATATAACCAAATGTCAAGGGAACATAAAAAGCAGAGAAATTACTTTTGGTGCCAGAGGACTCAGGGAAGATTTAATGGGGAAATGGCATTTGAACACAGTCTCAAAACATAATTAAGATTCTTTACAGGGAAAGTAGTGGGAATAACATTCTAGCAAAAGGAACAGAATAATTAATTGATACCTGCTCAGCTAATGAAGGGAAAAGAAAGTGTTAGTCATTCAGTCAAGCCCAACTCTGCGACCCCATGGACTGCAGCCCACCAGGCTCTTCTGTCCATGGGATTTGCCAGGCAAGGATACTAGAGTGGGTTGCCATTCCCTTCTCCAGGGAATCTTCCAAACCCAGGGATCAAACCCAGGTCTCCTGCATGGCAGGCAGATCCTTTACCATTTCAGGCACCAGGGAAGCCCTGGCTGGTAAAGAGAGGCTGATGATTGAAATGTTGGCACAGAGGTTGAACCCAGCTCATAAAAGGCTTTCCACAGAGTACTGTTTGAAATGCATTCTGTGGTCACTTCAGCAAGTGTCTGCACAGAGCTACATAATCAGAATGGCACTCAAGGACAGCTTCTCTTTCTGTAGGCCTGGGGCAAAGAGTGAAAGCAAAGACTTGTTAGGAAGTAGAAGAAAGTGTCCAGGTTTGAAGACATGAGTCTGTGAAGTAGGGCTAGAGCAGTGGGAATGAATGAAGGAATGAATAGAACAGATCTTAAGAGGGAAGAGGTTGGCTGTTTAACTTTTATTTTTTTAAATGTGCTTCACCAGTTCTTGGAACGAGGAAGGGGCTGTTTAGAATTTATTCATGTTTTATTTTATTTTTGGTTGTGCTGGGCCTTTGTTGCTGCGCGTGGGCTTTCTCTAGTTGTGGAGTGGGGACTGGTCTCCACTTGTGGTGTGTGGGTTTCTCCTTGAGGTGTCTTCTCTCACGTGGAGCACTGGGCTCTAGGCCTGCGGGCTTCAGTAGTGGCAGCTTGCTGGCTCAGTAGTTGCGGCACACAGGCTGAGTCGTTCCATAGCATGTGAAATCTTTCCAATCCAGAGATTGAAGCTGTCTCCTGCATTGCCAGGTGAATTCTTATCCACTGGACCACCATGGAAGTCCAAGGAAGGGGCTTTGTCTTCAAAAATGTTGTTTGTTGTAATTGCGCATCAGTTAGGGTGTGGCCAAAGGCAATCCACCTCTATTTTCGAGATTCAGCAGTTGATTCAGAGAAGTAAAGTGGAAAAGATAAGAGGAAAATGTGTGTTGATACCTGAGTGCCAGAGTCCAACTCCAGCAGCCAGGGATTTAACCTGAAGAGGTGAATGGTGTCGGGAATGAGACAGCCTCTCGTTTTTCTATGGCCTGCTTATTTATTCCAAATTTAAGATTCTCTTTTATACTTTTACAAAAACATTAGGTCAGAGGTTTGACATTTTCAGATCCCCCTCTCCCAGATTTATTATCTCCATAAATCCTTGTTGCTCTTCAGAGTTCCTGCTTCAGTGATTCTCTCTCGGAATCAGCCTTATCATCTATTATCTACCTCTTCTAATGTGTCCTATAGCTAACTTGTGATTACAATGTAACTCATGCTACATTCCTCAGTTTACTACTTATCTTCCTAAATCCTGTTTGCCCCTAACATCCTGAGCTCAGTTCAGTTCAGTTCATTT
>SJYX01018704.1:214311-241055 GCA_006410675.1 Oreotragus oreotragus
GTGCTCAGCCTTCTTTACAGTCCAACTCTCCCATCCATACATGACCACAGGAAAAACCATAGCCTTGACTAGACGGACCTTAGTCGGCAAAGTAATGTCTCTGCTTTTGAATATACTATCCAGGTTGGTCATAACTTTTCTTCCAAGGAGTAAGCGTCTTCTAATTTCATGGCTGCAGTCACCATCTGCAGTGATTTTGGAGCCCCCAAAAATAAAGTCTGACACTGTTTCCCCATCTATTTCCCATGAAGTGATAGGACCGGATGCCATGATCTTCGTTTTCTGAATGTTGAGCTTTAAACCAACTTTTTCACTCTCCTCTTTCACTTTCATCAAGAGGCTTTTTAGCTCCTCGTCACTTTCTGCCATAAGGGTGGTATCATCTGCATATCTGAGGTTATTGATATTTCTCCTGGCAATCTTGATTCCAGCTTGTGTTTCTTCAGTCCAGCGTTTCTCATGATGTACTCTGCATATAAGTTAAATAAGCAGGGTGACAATATACAGCCTTGATGTACTCCTTTTCCTATTTGGAACCAGTCTGTTGTTCCTGAGCTTACTATCTCTTAAAAAGGCTTCTAGCTATAGTGTCTCCAAAAATTCCTACTTCTATAAGCAATAGTAAAATATGCTAACTTTACAACATTCCTTAAATCCTTAACTTCTAACTGTTTTAATAATTTCTAAGCCCTAAATTGAGTAAACTCCTTTGCCATAAACATTCTCCTCACAAATAGGCTTTAGATATCAATACCTCCCATGGCCTCAAGCTATAGCCTAGGTGCTCATCCTAGAACACTCTTTTGTAAAAGTCCTTGAACAAATCTCAGTGATTAACTTTATGAATTATTTTCTGAGCAATGCTGCAGAAGGCTTTGTGCCTTCTCATGCTCCTCTCAAGAACAATAAGCACCTTAATATTCCTTTTCAGTCAACTCAGCCGAGGAGAGGAAAAGACAAGTCAGAATTACAAGGTCTAACTCCTTCATCCCAGGATCCGTGCCTGCGGAATGAGGAGAGGGGGCTGGGGAGCGTGCCTCCATTTTGTCAGTAATGCCTAACGTGGCTCCCGACACCTGAGCGTTCCAAACTGTTGCAGGTAGATAGGACTTCACTTAGCCAAATGAAGATAAACTTTTCTTTCTTATTCTTTCTGGTTCAGGTTTACTGAATTACATTCTACCATGTTTAATGATATTTACTTGTTTGAGTAAATGTTGGCAAGATTTCAATAAGGGGACATCTGATTTTAACCCCAAATGATAATAAACAACATTTAAACTTTGGGATAAGTGAAGTCAAGGCAAATGTATATGGTTCAGGATTGCATTATTTTAATATTTATTAATACTACTAGACTAGTATTCAGCAGTTATAATGAGTTCATTAACTTGAAATTTGCTTTTATAGTAATACTTCATATTTAACCAATGTGTCAATCCTATGAAATGTCATTCCTTTATATTGCCATGGAGTCTTACAGGCAAATCTAGGAAACTTAAAATTTCCTATTTGAACTTTCTTTAACTGTAGCTTAGAGTTTCCCATATAGCAATAGAAATGACATTTTCTTTCTGCTATTTGAATAATCTGCTTCCAAACAGGAAAAACAGGGAATAGGACCAAAAGCGCCCATGACACTTACCTTTGGAGCAAGAATTGAAGCCAATTCAATCATTGCCATATGATTTTGTTTGGACTATAATTGCTGGTGTAATGAGATGCAGGAAGAAGAGAAGGCCCTGGAGCCAAGGAGGACAGAACTTGGAAGAGTTCAAGGCCTGTCACATTAGTGATTCTTACAAATTGTACTCAGAAGAGATCTGACTTGCCCAAGTAGTTCACAAATTGAGCAGTCCAGCTGTATCTTATGTACATTTTCTGCTTTCCAGTTTTGACAGATGTGAATTTGTTGTGTTCCAATTGCTCTCTAAAATACGTTTCTTAGCTCCCTGCCTCCACCTATTTTCAGCTATGGATCAGTATTGCTAACAGCTTATCAATACTTTAAGGCAAAAAATTTGGAAAACAACAGTAATGGGATCTCTGTAGGCATTACCGTGTCAACAGAAAAAATGAAGACATGGTAATGAGGAAAACATTAGTCTGATAATTTTAGGAGGGTTACATTCACACGCTTTCCTGGTGGTGCTGAAGCTGCAATTATCTGCCTCAGCAGTGCTTCGGATCACAACAGCACAGAGATTGCTGGAGTTCTTTGTAATTTGATTCTCTCTTGTTATTCCGTGCTTTATCAAAGTTAAAGAAATGAATGTGCTTGCATGCTTAGCCCCTCAGCCATGTTCTATTCTTTGTGATGCTATGCACTGTGGCCCACCAGGCTCCTCTGTCCATGGAATTCTCCAGGCAAGAATACTGGAGTGGGTTGCCACATCCTTCTCCAGGAGATCTTCCTGACCCAGGGATCAAATCCCTGTCTCCTGAGTCTCCTGCTTTGACAGGTAGAGTCTTTACCACTGAGCCAACTGGTGTACCCAGACCTTGTCAGTGCAGCCGAAATAGTTCTAGAGATTTTTTTTCGCCAAGCCTGGGGATGACTTCTCTTTAGTCTCAGCATCTGTTGGTACCTCTGAGTAGCTGACAAGGTTCTCACCAGAACTCCCCAGCGACCACGTGTATCCCACACTAAAAGAACCATGCTGGGGACACAGGGTCTTTATTGGTCATTTATTTATATGGGTGAGTTCTCATGTTATTTCCTCTAAGCCAGAAGTTGTGATCCAAAGAAATTGAATGGTAGAACTGAGAGAAAGAGTTAAGGCGAGACCAGTGGAAATTATATTTGGAAGCCTGAGTAGACTGAAAGAAGATTCTTTAATGTGTTTTTTTATTGTGGTAAAAGTCACATAATATAAAACATGCTATTTTAACCATATTTAACTATACAGTTCAGTGGCACTAAGTATATTCACATTGCTGTGGAAGTCTCACCATCATCCATCTTCCACATTTTTCGCCTTCCTAAATTGAAACCCTGTCCCCAATAAACACTACCTCCCCATCCACCCTCCTCACCCCCAACCCTCCAGTCCATGGCATCTACCAATGTAGAAAGAGGATATTTTGAAAGGAAGAGAAAATGAACTCTTGATATATGGGTCCAGTGAAGAATGAATATGGTATGAGAAAGGGCTGGAGTTTCAGATGAAGCAAAAATATGCCTACGGTACATTCTCTCTGTGGGATGGAATGATGTTGAAAGTTTCAGAAGCAAACACACCAGGGAGCAGGCAGCAGAGATGATATCTTTCTACTTTAGCATCAGTGAGGACTTAACCTTATGGATGTTGACTCTTCCTTTCTCAGGGAGAGCATAACTCTCAGTGAACCAACAAATGGATTGAAGGTGTTTGGGGAGATTAAAGACCGAGTCCATAGTAACGGCTGTATTATGATCAACAGTGCTATTTTGTTTCTTCCCCAAAGTTCCTGTTTATGTCTCACAGCCTTTATATTGTCTTTCTGAGAACAGAGCCAGTTGGCTGGGGGCCACAGTAAAATTTTCGTTGCTGTTGAGTATAAATACATCCCATCAGTGGATCCATCTTTCAGCATCCTGCTTAAACTCAGCTTTCCATTTGAAATGTCATATGGTTTTGGGTGAATTAGGGAACAGTATTTAAGAAAAAATGAACTGCTCAAAAGAGTGTCCGAACACTATGCTATGTTATAGAACAATTATCAGTATCATGAAGAAATTTGATTGTTTTATGTAAAAACTATATGCACGTGCAATTGGGCTCCTCTGGTGTCTCAGTGGTAAAGAATCTGCCTGCCAGTTCAGGAGATTTAGGAGATGAGGGTTTGATCCCTGTGTCATGACAAATCCTCTGGAGAAGGAAATGGTAACCCACTCCAGTGTTCTTCCCTGGGAAATCCCATAGACAGGAGTCTGGCAGGCTATACTCCAAGGGGCCACAAAAGAGTCAGGCACAACTTAGGGACTAGACAGCAACAACATAGCATGCAATCACACTTAAGCCTAATATTTGATTCTGAGTATTTGTCTCATATCCAGAAAATCATAGGGTGCATTTTCCAAGAGAATGAAAAGGGAAGAAGGTTGTTAGGAGATGGATCCAAAAAGAAAAACAAATATCATTTATTAACCCATTTATTTTGAGTCTAGAAAAGTGGTGCTAATGGATTTATTTGCAGGGCAGGAACAGAGATGCAGGCATAGAGAACAGACTTGCGGACATAGCAGGGGAAGGAGAGGGTGGGGTGAATTGAGAAAGTCATGTTGGCATATAACCACTAGCATGTATAAAATAGCTGGTGGGAAGTTGCCGAATAGCACAGGGAGCTCAGCTCAGTGCTGTGTGTGAGGGGTGGGATGGAGGTGTGCAGGACGGAGGCTCAAGAGGGAGAGGATATATGCACATGTATAACTGACTGATGTTATGGCACAGCAGAAACTAACACGACATTGTATAGCAATTATCCTCCAGTTAAAAATGAAAATAATAATAATATTCAAATAATATTAATAAACATTCAAAAACAATAATAGGCATTCAAAAAACTAAAATCATGGCAATCAGTCCCATCATTTCATGGCAAATAGATGGGGAAACAATGGAGACAATGAGAGACTTTATTTTGGGGGGCTCTAAAATCACTGCAGATGATGACAGCAGCCATGAAATTTAAAAAACACTCCTTGGAAGAAAAGCTATGACCAACCTAGACAACATATTCAAAAGCAGAGATGTTACTTTGCCAACAAAGATCTGTCTAGTCAAAGCTATGGTTTTTACAGTAGTCATGTATGGATGTGGGAGTTGTACTATAAAGAAAGCTGAGCACCAAAGAATCGATGCTTTTGAACTGTGGTGTTGGAGAAGACTCTTGAGAGTCCCTTGAACTGCAAGGATATGAAACCAGTGAATCCTAAAGGAAATCAGTCCTGAATATTCATTGGAAGGACTGATGTTGAAGGTGAAACTCCAATACTTTGTCCACCTGATATTAAGAACTGACTCATTTGAAAAGACCCTGATGCTGGGAAAGATTGAGGGCAGGAGGAGAAGGGGATGACAGAGGATGAGATGGTTGGATGGCATCACCAGCTCGATGGTCATGAGTTTGAGCAAGCTCCAGGAGTTGGTGATGGACACATGGGGAAGCCTGGTGTGCTGCACTCCATTGGGTTTCAAAGAGTCAGATAAGATTGACTGGACTGGACTGAACTGAACAATAATCAAATAAGATGGATCCAAGAGAGAAAACAAGATAACCTACTGCCAGCCTTCCACTTTTCTAACCTTCTCTGTACCAAATCTAAATAACGAAAATGAACAAGTAGTCTAATTCATAAAACTATGGTTTCTTTAAAGATCGCGATGCTAATTACTTTGCATATTTTATCTGAATCATTCCTTTAGACAATTCCAGGAGATAGACTATAATCTCCCTTGTACAAATTATGAACGTGAAGGACCCAAAAGTTTGAAAGGCAAATGCCCAAGGTCATGTAGCCTGTGGTGGAATGAGCTAGGATTGGTCCAGGTCTGTCTAAATGCTTTAGCATTTAGAGTCTGCTGACTTTCCTTATAGCCACAAGCTCCTCATTAATTTTCTGTTACACTTATGTGAAGAATTCTACTCTGCCTAAAACAAAACATTTACTCTGTATCATTGGTTTAATTAGCAGAACTGTGAAGAATCAATGAGTTCAGAAATACTTTCTTTTAAAGAAAGGAAAACCAAGACGGCATGTTATAAAACTTGGAGTTTCTATGACTTTTTAAGTGCATGTTTAAAATTTCATGACATAATAGCTTGTCTTCTTTCAAATGACTGATTTTCCTATTAGTATCTAAAATAAAATAGTTTTAAGTATAAATGTGGCATCTTGCAAACTAAGATCATGGCAATAGGTCCCAATATATCCACTGCCACATTCTGGTATTTTATAATTGTAGGAACTTAGTATTAGCAATGGCACCCCACTCCAGTACTCTTGCCTGGAAAATCCCATGGACGGAGAAGCCTGGTGGGCTGCAGTTCATGGGGTCGCGAAGAGTCGGACATGATTGAACGACTTCCCTTTCACTTTTCACTTTCATGCATTGGAGAAGGAAATGGCAACCCACTCCAGTGTTCTTGCCTGGAGAATCCCAGGGACGGGGGAACCTGGTGGGCTGCCGTCTATGGGGTCACACAGATTCGGACACGACTGAAGTGACTTAGCAGCAGCAGCAGCAGTGCTTCAAGTGGAATGATTTGGAAGTTATTTTGTTCTGAAAAAGCAGGCAGTATACAGCACTCTGCTGTGATAAATCACTGACATGCTGCTATGGTC
Organism: Oreotragus oreotragus; assembly: GCA_006410675.1. NCBI lineage: Eukaryota > Metazoa > Chordata > Mammalia > Artiodactyla > Bovidae > Oreotragus > Oreotragus oreotragus. The sequence continues at coordinate 220,640 of SJYX01018704.1, forward strand.
ACCAGACCAGTATTTTCTTAAATTAAGAAAAACACTGAGTGTAGCTAACCAGAAATATAGCCCGTGTCATATTATTTGCGAGAACTATTAACTAAGATGCCTAGGGCACTTGCATAAGCAGCTGTTTCTTGTATTTTCCAGGTGATAAAACCTGTTAGTTTGGCAATTTACAGAAAATCTATTAGATCCATCTCCATGCCACTGGAATAACTGGAATACCCTGCCCCTTGGGTAGGGTACACCTACCAACAACCAAAGGTGGAGGGCAGGAAACAAGAAAGAGGCCTGGGTCAGTATTTAACCACGACCTAGTCGGGGAGAACGGGTAGGAACCCAGAGGCTTCAGTGTCATGGAGGGAGGAGTCTAGGATTTAGACTCCTTAGCCATTTATTCTTGGTTCTGTTCATTGATTTCTTATTTCAAAGAGAGAGCATGTCTTAAATAGTTCTCTTTTACACTCCTGAATTATTACAGTCTCCAAACTTTCAGAAGTCTATGACATACTTAATAAACTCCCCTCTAAACTATATGCAGGTCAGGAAGCAACAGTCAGAACTGGACATGGAACAACAGACTGGTTCCAAAAAGGAAAAGGAGAACATCAAGACTGTATATTGTCACCCTGCTTATTTAACTTCTATGCAGAGTACATCATGAGAAACACTGGGCTGGAAGAAGCACAAGCTGGAATCAAGATTGCCGGGAGAAATATCAATAACCACAGATATGCATATGACACCACCCTTATGGCAGAAAGTGAAGAGGAACTAAAGAGCCTCTTGATGAAAGTAAAAGAGGAGAGTGAAAAAGTTGGTTTAAAGCTCAACATTCAGAAAACTGAGATCATGGCATCTGGTCCCATCACTTCATGGCAAATAGATGGGGAAACAGTGGAAACAGTGTCAGACTTGGTTTTTAGGGGGGCTCCAAAATCACTGCAGATGGTGACTGCAGCCATGAAATTAAAAGACACTTACTCCTTGGAAGGAAAATTTTGACCAATCTAGATAGCATATTATAAAGCAGAGATAATACTTTGCCAACAAAGGTCCGTCTAGTTAAGGCTATGGTTTTTCCAGTGTTCATGTATGGATGTGAGAGTTGGACTGTGAAGAAAGCTGAGCACTGAAGAATTGATGCTTTTGAACTGTGGTGCNGGGGGGCTCCAAAATCACTGCAGATGGTGATTGCAGCCATGAAATTAAAAGACACTTACTCTTTGGAAGGAAAATTTTGACCAATCTAGATAGCATATTATAAAGCAGAGATAATACTTTGCCAACAAAGGTCCGTCTAGTTAAGGCTATGGTTTTTCCAGTGTTCATGTATGGATGTGAGAGTTGGACTGTGAAGAAAGCTGAGCACTGAAGAATTGATGCTTTTGAACTGTGGTGCTGGAGAAGACTCTTGTGAGTCTCTTGGACTGCAAGGAGACCCAACAAATCCATCCTAAAGGAGATCAGTCCTGGGTGTTCATTGGAAGGACTGATGCTGAAGCTGAAGCTCCCATACTTTGGCCACTTCATGCTAAGAGTTGACTCATTGGAAAAGACCCTGATGCTGGGAGGGATTTGGGGCAGGAGGAGAAGGGGATGACAGAGGATGAGATGGCTGGATGGCATCACCGACTCAATGGACATGAGCTTGAGTGAACTCTAGGAATTGGTGATGGATAGGGAGGCCTGGCGTGCTGTGATTCATGGAGTCGCAGAGTCGAACATGACTGAGTAAGCGACTGAACTGTACTCAACTGAAGCTATCATAAGCATCCATCTTCTATATAAAATGCCTTTATACAAAATGCAAAAGCAAATAAACAGGATTGATATTTACATTAATATTGCATGGTTAACACTCCATATAAAACCCAGAAGTCAGCATTTTATATTTTCTATATTAAAATGTATATCACACTTCATTTTTTTAATGTTCATTTTCTGTCTCTTCTAATAAATGTTATGATCTGCGTTGAAATAGATCAACAGATTTTGTAAAAGCACAGAACTGAGCATCACATGTCATGCTGAATGGTGTGCAGTTTACAACACTGACAGTTTCTTGAAAAATTTATTGACAGCTTTTTAATTTTATTCTCATGCCAAAAATTCTAGGCAATTTTTTTTTTCTCCAGCTTTCCTTTAATTTGTACTTCCTCTTGCTTTATTTTAGAGCATTATCATAGAGAGATATTATGAAGAAATCCACTTTACTATTTACTGTGAAGTGAGAACTTTACAAGACAACATTGTATGATTGTCCTCCCCTGCAATAATCAATACATTAAGAAGGAGGAGAGTCCATGCAAGGAAACTTAAACAGTCAATGAAATGCATTCCCAAGCAACAATCATGTGAGGGAGGCACTGCAGTTTGATTAGTGACCTTTTCATTCCATGTAGAGATAACCTTTATTGATATCATTAATGAGATGAAATCCTGCTTTGATGCTGTGCTTTTAAGCACAGAGCTTGGTATTGATTGAGAAGCAAGATCTGAGATTTTGTTAGTGTCGAGCTGTTTACAGAGACAAGAGGTACATTCCTCTCCCTCCTTTTCTGCAATCTCTGAAGTAATTGTGTGTTTTTTTACCAGCAGCTAACAAAGAGGAGAAACCAAGGACATTTTCTTATGTCTGGTCTTTTGCTATCTACACAGAAAGCTACTTAAGTGAAAGAGCAGTGTCTGGCTGTTCAGAAGGATAGAGGCATTAGTGTGATATAAGTGCAACCCTCTTCTGTTATTTTATTTTCAAAGATATCTCATATTTCTCCTCGTTAAAACTTTTCTTTCTTTTTCCTTAGGCTAAGATCCTTTATTTTTATTTTGCACTGGAGTGTAGTTGCTTTACAATGTTGTGTTAGCTTCTGCTGTACAGCTAAATGAATCAGCTCTATGTACACCTATACAGCCTTCCTATTGAACCTCCCTCCCACACCAACCTCCACGTCACCCCTCTTGTTGTTGTTGTTGTTCAGAAGCTCAGTCATGTCTGAGTCTTTTTCTTTGCAACCCCATGGACTGCGGCACACCAGGCTTCCCTGTCCATCACCAACTTCTGGAGCTTGCTCAACCTCATGCCCATTGCATCGGTGATGCCATCCAACCATCTCGTCCTCTGTTGTCCCCTTCTCCTCCTGCCTTCAATCTTTCCCAGCATCAGGCAAAGCATCCCATCCTTCTAAGTCACCACCGAACACTGAGCTGAGCTCCTGTGCTCTAAGCAGCTTCCCATTTTTCAATTCAGAAAACCTACGATACTCCTACATGTGTTTACATTNTCTTTCCCAGCATCAGGCAAAGCATCCCATCCTTCTAAGTCACCACCGAACACTGAGCTGAGCTCCTGTGCTCTAAGCAGCTTCCCATTTTTCAATTCAGAAAACCTACGATACTCCTACATGTGTTTACATTTAAACAAACCAGGTACACTTAATTGTTGTCCTATAAAAGGCATTATCATAGGGGAGGATCTGGAGATTTTTGTCTTTTGGCACAAATGCCTGACTATCTTTGAAAGGTTTCCTCTGCATCTGCTTCCATATCATAAAAATAGAATATTTGTTTGACCATTTAATGAATGACTGATCAGGAATTAAACATTAAGTTTTAATTCCTGAGCTAATGTTTAAATGAAAGTCCACTCTTAAGTTGAATACACAATACATTCTAGATGAAGAGAAGTTTAGTAAAAACTTGCTATGGCTTAAAATGTGTTTTTTAACTTAATTTGGTGATACTGATGTGAGAATAATTCTGTTTATGGTTTATGAGTTTGATTGTGTAGTGAGTACAATATTAGAATATGCTTGTGAGTGGAATTATGAAGTTTGATTGATTTGTTGACTAACTTAGGTGCAATGTATGGATTCAGGATGAATAATTAATATTTAGCAAGTAAATGCTAGAAAAAAATTAATCGAGTTTTTTTTAAGGTATGGATGTACAAAGATTTTTAAGGAAGGAAAAGAAAAATTCTTAAGGGTAAGAAAATTTTCATATTCTCTTATGTCTCCAAATACAATCGTAGTTTAAAGAAAGAGCTATGGGCATTTGCTGTTTTTTTGTTTTTTGTTTTTTTTTTAGCAAGCTTTTTATATATTAAGAACATGCGATTGAGTTTAAAAATTACTATGTTTGTAGTTTCAGAGNAGTTGGACTGTGAAGAAAGCTGAGCACTGAAGAATTGATGCTTTTGAACTGTGGTGCTGGAGAAGACTCTTGTGAGTCTCTTGGACTGCAAGGAGACCCAACAAATCCATCCTAAAGGAGATCAGTCCTGGGTGTTCATTGGAAGGACTGATGCTGAAGCTGAAGCTCCCATACTTTGGCCACTTCATGCTAAGAGTTGACTCATTGGAAAAGACCCTGATGCTGGGAGGGATTTGGGGCAGGAGGAGAAGGGGATGACAGAGGATGAGATGGCTGGATGGCATCACCGACTCAATGGACATGAGCTTGAGTGAACTCTAGGAATTGGTGATGGATAGGGAGGCCTGGCGTGCTGTGATTCATGGAGTCGCAGAGTCGAACATGACTGAGTAAGCGACTGAACTGTACTCAACTGAAGCTATCATAAGCATCCATCTTCTATATAAAATGCCTTTATACAAAATGCAAAAGCAAATAAACAGGATTGATATTTACATTAATATTGCATGGTTAACACTCCATATAAAACCCAGAAGTCAGCATTTTATATTTTCTATATTAAAATGTATATCACACTTCATTTTTTTAATGTTCATTTTCTGTCTCTTCTAATAAATGTTATGATCTGCGTTGAAATAGATCAACAGATTTTGTAAAAGCACAGAACTGAGCATCACATGTCATGCTGAATGGTGTGCAGTTTACAACACTGACAGTTTCTTGAAAAATTTATTGACAGCTTTTTAATTTTATTCTCATGCCAAAAATTCTAGGCAATTTTTTTTTTCTCCAGCTTTCCTTTAATTTGTACTTCCTCTTGCTTTATTTTAGAGCATTATCATAGAGAGATATTATGAAGAAATCCACTTTACTATTTACTGTGAAGTGAGAACTTTACAAGACAACATTGTATGATTGTCCTCCCCTGCAATAATCAATACATTAAGAAGGAGGAGAGTCCATGCAAGGAAACTTAAACAGTCAATGAAATGCATTCCCAAGCAACAATCATGTGAGGGAGGCACTGCAGTTTGATTAGTGACCTTTTCATTCCATGTAGAGATAACCTTTATTGATATCATTAATGAGATGAAATCCTGCTTTGATGCTGTGCTTTTAAGCACAGAGCTTGGTATTGATTGAGAAGCAAGATCTGAGATTTTGTTAGTGTCGAGCTGTTTACAGAGACAAGAGGTACATTCCTCTCCCTCCTTTTCTGCAATCTCTGAAGTAATTGTGTGTTTTTTTACCAGCAGCTAACAAAGAGGAGAAACCAAGGACATTTTCTTATGTCTGGTCTTTTGCTATCTACACAGAAAGCTACTTAAGTGAAAGAGCAGTGTCTGGCTGTTCAGAAGGATAGAGGCATTAGTGTGATATAAGTGCAACCCTCTTCTGTTATTTTATTTTCAAAGATATCTCATATTTCTCCTCGTTAAAACTTTTCTTTCTTTTTCCTTAGGCTAAGATCCTTTATTTTTATTTTGCACTGGAGTGTAGTTGCTTTACAATGTTGTGTTAGCTTCTGCTGTACAGCTAAATGAATCAGCTCTATGTACACCTATACAGCCTTCCTATTGAACCTCCCTCCCACACCAACCCCCACGTCACCCCTCTTGTTGTTGTTGTTGTTCAGAAGCTCAGTCATGTCTGAGTCTTTTTCTTTGCAACCCCATGGACTGCGGCACACCAGGCTTCCCTGTCCATCACCAACTTCTGGAGCTTGCTCAACCTCATGCCCATTGCATCGGTGATGCCATCCAACCATCTTGTCCTCTGTTGTCCCCTTCTCCTCCTGCCTTCAATCTTTCCCAGCATCAGGCAAAGCATCCCATCCTTCTAAGTCACCACCGAACACTGAGCTGAGCTCCTGTGCTCTAAGCAGCTTCCCATTTTTCAATTCAGAAAACCTACGATACTCCTACATGTGTTTACATTTAAACAAACCAGGTACACTTAATTGTTGTCCTATAAAAGGCATTATCATAGGGGAGGATCTGGAGATTTTTGTCTTTTGGCACAAATGCCTGACTATCTTTGAAAGGTTTCCTCTGCATCTGCTTCCATATCATAAAAATAGAATATTTGTTTGACCATTTAATGAATGACTGATCAGGAATTAAGCATTAAGTTTTAATTCCTGAGCTAATGTTTAAATGAAAGTCCACTCTTAAGTTGAATACACAATACATTCTAGATGAAGAGAAGTTTAGTAAAAACTTGCTATGGCTTAAAATGTGTTTTTTAACTTAATTTGGTGATACTGATGTGAGAATAATTCTGTTTATGGTTTATGAGTTTGATTGTGTAGTGAGTACAATATTAGAATATGCTTGTGAGTGGAATTATGAAGTTTGATTGATTTGTTGACTAACTTAGGTGCAATGTATGGATTCAGGATGAATAATTAATATTTAGCAAGTAAATGCTAGAAAAAAATTAATCGAGTTTTTTTTAAGGTATGGATGTACAAAGATTTTTAAGGAAGGAAAAGAAAAATTCTTAAGGGTAAGAAAATTTTCATATTCTCTTATGTCTCCAAATACAATCGTAGTTTAAAGAAAGAGCTATGGGCATTTGCTGTTTTTTTGTTTTTTGTTTTTTTTTTAGCAAGCTTTTTATATATTAAGAACATGCAATTGAGTTTAAAAATTACTATGTTTGTAGTTTCAGAGGGACAAAAACTTAGCAAAATAACTATGAAAGATCATGGAAATAGGCAGTAAGAAGAGATTTGAAAATTTAATTCTAGATGTCAAGAGAGAAACCAGTTTTTCAAATGGAAAGTACATTTTCTAAAAATCCGTGGCCACCCCGTCATTGAAAACGTGAAATATCATAGACAGCGTAGTCCTTTAGTGATGAAACGTTGAGAACAGAGCAGAGATAGTTTTACACTGAAGAGCACAGGGTTGTTTTCAGTTTGGGGGCAACTTTTATTTCTGTCAGTATAAGCTTGTTTTTTCCCCACCCTTAATGACTTACGGATTAAAGTTTGTGCAAACATTAAACACATTGATTTGCTGTACTTTACTGTTGAGTCAGATATCTTGTTCTTTGCAATCTATTTTCAACCTAAAATAATATCAACAATGGAAATGCAGAATCAAAATACTTAAAGCCCTGAAGGGAGAATCCATCTAAATAATGTCCCCATTTCTTAATTCTGAATATTGTGATTCATCCATCTTTTTATATATAAAAGAAGCAAATGGAGAAGGAGCTAGGAGCTGAGAATTGGAAAAGTCAATAGAGATAAAGAAAGACAAGAAAGGAGTGAACAATAAAATTATTAGAAGAAGGTTTTGGAATTGATTGCACTTGCTCAAACGTCTGGGAGCTTTCCAGGTAGCACTATTGATAAAGAACCTGCCTGCCAATGCAGGAGGCATAAGAGATTTGGGTTCGATTCCTGGGTCAGGATGATCCCCTGGAGGAGGGCCTGGCAACCCACTCCAGTATTCTTGCCTGGAGAATTCCCCTGGTCAGAGGAGCCTGGTGGGCTACAGAGGCTACAGAGTCCACAGTGTCGCAAAAAGCTGGACACAACTGAAGTGGCTTAGCCTGCATGTAAATGTAAGGAGTGCAGTTTAACACTGCAAGAACCCCTTGCTCCTTGGCTCCTGAAGTATCTCTTGGTCATTTAAACAGAATCATACCTTTTAAATCAGTAGTGTGCAGATCCTTGCCCCTCACAGTATAACCCTCTGACCAGCAGCATCAACTGGGATGTGTAAGAAAATCAGATTCTCAGGTTTCCACCCTCTCCCTAGGGCTAGAATCAGAATCTGTATTTTCAGGCAGATCTGCAGGTGTTCATATGTTGCTAAGATTGAGAAGAACAGCCATGCCTGGCCCAGCATCTACTGGCAGAGTGTGCACTTGTCCCTTTGTAAACAGAGACCACAAAAAGAGAAACACAGCGTGTGAAAAACAGAAGAAAAATCTCCCAGGATGAAAGCATAAATCAGAGAAAACATAAAAGTCTCCATTTATGCCAAGTGCTTCCCGCTAGACTAAGACTTCCCGTGTCCCTAAGGTCATTCATTAGCTCTGACTTGAAAAAAACATACCGTGCGGGATTTGCTTGCCTTTTTCGTCTTCTCAACATCAAATAAAAAACTTTCTCGTAACTTTCATGTTTAATAAATAATCTTAAATGGTGTGTTTATCCTTGCCAGCTCAAGTCTTCAGGTAATAATATTTTAATGTTTTGGCTTTCAGTGAATATTTTTTCTCTAGGTTGCACTACTTCCAACTCTATTTCCATGTAGATGTGTGCATGCATGCTAAGTCACTTCAGTTGTGTCCAGCTCTGGGCGACCCTGTGGACAGTAACCCACCAGGCTCCTCTACCCATGGGATTCTCTAGGCAAGCATATTGGAGTGGGTTGCCATGCCCTCCCAGAGGGGATCTTCCCAACCCAGGAATTGAACACAGGTCTGTTGTGTCTCCTGCATTGGCAGGTAGTTCTTTATTACTAGAGCCACCTGGGAAGCCCCTTCCATGTAGATAGGTGCTTTATTTTCTTTCAAATTTTCATATGTGTATTAATAATGTATGTGTTATGTGACCAGGATACATAAACACACATGATACATAAGCACATTCATATGAATGCTTCATCCTCTTCATTACATGATGTAAGACTATACAGATTCTGTCATTCCTATGGAGGAGAAAAGTGAAAGTGAAAGCTGCTCAGTCGTGTCTGACTCTTTGTGACCCCATGGACTCTACAGTCCATGGAATTCTCCAGGCCAGCATACTGGAGTAGATAGCCTTTCCCTTCTCCAGGGGATCTTCCCAACTCAGGGATCAAAACCCAGGTATCCCAAATTGCAGGAGGATTCTTTACCAGCTGAGCCACAAGGGAAGCCCAAGAATACTGGAGTGGTTAACCTATCCCTTCTCCAGCAGATCTTCCCGACCCAGGAATCAAACCGGGGTCTCTGGCATTGCAGGTGGATTCTTTACCAACTGAGCTATCAGGGAAGCCCATGGAAGAGGAAGAAGGGTTATTTACATAGGTTGAAAGCCCTGGAGACTTAGAGCATCTCAGCAACAACAAAACCAACTGGAGTGCCTGAGAGGAAGGAAGAAAAGGGGCATCTGCTTTTCAGCCAGTCGACTGCAAGGTGGGGCAAGTTATTAAAGAAGAAAGAAAACATATTTTCAAATTTTAGTATTATGCTTTAGCCATGGCAGTTGTAACATTTCTAGCTGTTGTTAACAAATGTCAAATATGATTGGAGAGAGAAAGAGAGACTCTTCCCAAACTATGATGTGCTTGGTAGGAATTAAATTTCTGTTATCCTTGTTTTTGTTTGGCAAATGATTCTCTGATGTGTGAATCGGAGAATACAGTACATGTTTGTATATATAAGGCTGCAGTGCTTACATTATCAACTTTTGTTTATAACTAGGCCCTTGGAAGCACTGTTGAGGAAAGGAATTGGTCTAAATTTGAAAATCTTAAGACATTTCTGTGGGTACAATCAAAGAAACATACCGACTCCTAAAGAAATGTCCGGACATCTTTGCTTTGCAGGAAAGATAAACAGTGTTCTTACAAGGTAGGAAGAGTGTCAAAGAGATTCATGCTCACAGGCTCAGAGAAAAGAGATTGTTTAGATGTGCAGGCTTTGTTAACCATGAGCAAAGTGAAATGAGTTGGCATGACAACCTGCAAACATGCTCTAGCAAAATAGTAACAGTAAAAAAAAAAAAAAGTAAATAATTAAAAACAAAGGAAGGAAGAGGAAAATAAATGAAACTAGCCTGTCAAATATAGATTGAAAAAATTACCTAATATAAGGTAAAAATGAGATAGAAATCTGAAGTCCTTTATGAGTACCCAATGTTATGCATTATGAAAGAAAATATATTATCTAAAGAAAAACCATGAATTCCATAGATGTGAACTCAATGATAAAGCAACAGAAAAAAAAAGTGCTCAGAATTGAGGAGGCAAACTGAGAACTTTAACAAGATTCTTATAAATCTAACAGATAGATTGGAATCAAGAAAGACAGAACTACAGATGAGATCATTGGCATGAAGGAAATGCTTAAAATAATTGTGGCAAAAGCAGAGGGAAGATACAGAAATTAGAATAATTAGCAAAAAAATGATAGAAAGAAGGAAAAATGGATATCTCTGAAGGGTGAAAACCAATTAATGGAAGGAAAAACATTTTAAAACATATTGAAAGAAGAAAATAATAAGAGTATCTGGGTCTACAGATTGAATGGGTCCATCAAGTTGACATAAGACAGGCTATCCAAACATAACCTGTTATCTAGCATTAAGGGAAAAAGAAGAATTCTACTGTCATCCAGATGATAAAACAAAATCAAGTGCATAGAAAGGGAAAAACAAACAATACAGGCTTACCTCTGACATCTTCATAGAAATCGTGAGTGCCAGGAGATACTGGAGGATAATAAGTGATACCAATGAAAATATATCCACCAAGCTGCTGTAGGAGTGTATTCTCAATGATATAATACCTATCTGCCTTCCTGGGAAAAAAAAAAACTACTCAAGTGTGGATTTTGTGAAACCAAAATAAAAAACTCAAGAATGGGAACGAATGTATGATAGAATTCTCACCGTGACACTGAATTAATTTAACTCTAGGACTAGGGCTTCCCAAGTGGCTCAGTGGTAGAGAATCTTCTGCTAAGCGAGACGTGTGTTTGATCTCTGGGTCGGGAAGATCCCTTGGAGAAGAAAATGGCAACCCACTCCAGTATTCTTGCCTGGCAAAACCCATGGACAGAGGAGCCTGTTGGGGTACAGTCCATGGGGTTGCAAAGATTTGGACATGACTGAGCAACTGAACACACACATGCACACACACAGTTATAGAACAGAAGGTAGATATTGCATCATTCTTACTGTTTTTAAGATATTTATATGTACTTAAAAATGTAGAAAAAGATGGGAAGGGTGATGGAAGTGTAAGTAATAACTGCCCATAATTTTAAACCTGTGAGTCCAATTATGTTGTGAGAAATTGAAATATATGGTTAAATAAATAAAATATATACTCTGTGTGTGTGCATATATGCTATATCTTTAATTTTTTCCCCCTAGCTATGTCTAGCAAGATGGTAGAAACAATGGTATGAGTGTTTGGCATGTTTTTTTTTTTTTTTTTAAAGAGTTTTTCTTGATGTGGACCATTTTTAAAATCTTTATTGAACTTTTACAATTTTGTTTCTGTTTTACATTTTGTGGTTTTTTTTGGCCACAAGGCATGTGGGATCTTAGTTCCCTGGAACTGAACTTGCACTCCCTGCATTGGAAGATGAAGTCTTAACCATTGGTCCACTAGGGAAGTCCCATGGCATATGGTTTCTAAATGCTGTTTTCCATGAAGACAGATCAAGGAGAGAAGACTCATTTGAGTCTCGGACAGGGAACATATAGCTAACTCTGACACATTTTGTCCCAGAGATAAGAACATGCTCAAAGAATGATAGTGCCATAAAAAAGGACAGAGGACCTGCCTGAAAGGGCTCCTACTGGCCACATTGGAAATAATTTTTATATTAAAATATATAATTAATAATTGAATAAAATAAAAATCCATGAGTTTATTTTAATATAAACATACATAGATGAGATGGGAAAGCTCTCTTCTACAGTAAAATGACAGCTAATAATTATAGAAATAATCAGTGGGTGCTAAAAACTGCTGGGTAAGAGTGTGATAAGAAAACGGATCAAATTTCATCAATTTCAGAGCAACCCAATGTCATCTGATTCTTTTTTCTTTTTTTTTGGAGTATAGTCATTTTACAATGTTTTCATTTTTACTGTACAGCAAAGTGAATCGGCTATACGTATGCATGTATCTCCTCTTTGTTGAATTTTCTTCCCATTATGTGCCTCTTGCTATAACACATTGAAAACATCGCTTCCCTGACATTTCTGCCAGGAATGTATAACCTAAGTCTAATACTGAGGAAATGTGAGACAAATCCAAGCTGGGAGACAGTCTATAAAATAATTTGCTGCTACCCTTAAAAATTTTAAGGTGTATAAAGACAAAGATTGAGGATGTGTTCCAAATTAAAGGAATCTATAGAAAAAGAACACTGAATGCAATGGGTGACTATGGACTGGATCCAGAAATAGAGAAATAGTAGCCCTAAAGGACATTAGTGGGACAATTTAAAAAGGTGAATGTGAACTGTGGATTAGATGATAATATTGTATCAATATTAAATTTCATAATTTTTAGAATTGTAGGGAAGTGATATAAAAATATATACTTGCTTATAAGTATATAAGAAAATATACTTGCTTATAAGAATAAGAAAATATACTTAGGAAGTATACACTGTGTACTGCTAAAGGTTACATTGTCTCCAACTTACTCTCAGTGATTCAGAGAAAAAGTAATATGTCTAAATAGAGATTGATAGATGGAAATCAGTAAACTGGGGTACAGGGTATATAGGTTTTGTTTGTAGTGTCAGACTTTATTTATCACTGCAGATGGTGACTGCAGCCATGAAATTAAAAGATGCTTACTCCTTGGAAGAAAAGTTATGACCAACTTAGATAGCATATTCAAAAGCAGAGACATTACTTTGCCAACAAAGGTCCATTTAGTCAAGGCTATGGCTTTTCCAGTGGTCATGTATGGATGTGAGAGTTGGACTGTGAAGAAGGCTGAGCACCGAAGNAAATAAGCAGGGTGGCAGTATAGATGTGTATAAGAGACAGGAGTACAGCCTACCAGGCTCCTCCATCCATGGATTTTCCAGGCAAGAGTACTGGAGTGGGGTGCCATTGCCTTCTCCGCTTCTCTTTACAAACACCTAATAATGACTCATATCTCTATTTATAGCCCTTCCACCTTTGCACAGCTATTTCTGTACTACATCTCTCTGAGTAGAAACAGGTATCCTCAAAGCTTTTCACCGATCGGCGAATTCCAATATATATATGTCTCATTCATATGTTTGTAAACTACACACATGAACACACACCCAATACTTCTAACCCTTCACTGAAATACCACAGGTCTCTGTCCTTGTTCACCTTTGCTAGTTACATTCACTCTTTCTGATCATCTCATCTACTCATGTCTTTAAATGTTGTCTACTTGTCAATAACAAATGGAGTTTAAAGAAAAAAAAACACTCTAGCATTTCACCAACAAAGTCCAGTGACATCTCTCTCTTTGACAGAAATATATATTCTTTCATAAGAAAGTACTACTAACATAGATGATGATAGATTCATTGAATAATATCAAGAAAGAAATCAAAGTTTAAGTTTATTGAAAAACCAAAGGACTTGATAATTTCCAGGATAAAGATTTAAAGAATCTACTGACTAAGATTAGAAAGAAAAATAAAATTATTTTTTCAGTAAACTAAAACTGCCAGTAATTATCTTACTAGTTCAATACTTGCTGGCTAAACTGGCCTATGGGACTACTTTTTCACCCTAGAACTATGGGGAATACTCATTGACATGTGTTGATTAAAATGAAGGAAATTGCAGGGGACAATTTTTTTATGAAGACGGATCTAATTCAAGTATGTTTTTTTTATTGTCTAGTGGTCATATAGTGATGAAAAATACAGTATTCATATTTGAAACAGACAAATCCTCACACAAAGCAATGCTTAAGAAGTATTCAAATAAGCAATTCTTGAACACTTGATAAAACAGAGGAATGAGTAGTAGGGAAGTCAATTCACATGAGATTGTTTAATAGCAGCTTCTTCCACATTGATGAGGTTAGGATCCTTGGTGTGATTCATTCAAAAGGGTAAACATTTGTTAGGTACTCATTTTGTTAAGCTTCTTGGCTGCCAGTAAAATGTTATGGCATTTATTTTTTGTGGCCACCTGAGAAGTTGTGTGAGTCCAAGTTATTAAGAATGGAGGAGAGAAATTTATGATGATTAAAGAAGACATATGTGTAATTATGTTTGCTTGCTTGTCTCTAAAGGTAAACACATTTTAATCATTTCAAAAATTGAGGTAAATAAGGAAAGTGTTTACCTTTTGAAAACCAGATTTGTAGATATACATATGTATTTATGTGTACAAACATAGATGTATGTGAGCAAATGTAGGTAACTGCATGGACGAATGAATAGACCATCTGGGTGGATGTACTACAACTTTTGACCCTTAATAATAGAATTTGTGAGGGTTAAGATGGTAGAAACATTAAATTTTACATTATATTCATCTTCATTATTTTTTGTTCAGTTCGGTCGCTTAGTCATGTCCAACTCTGCCATGGATGGCAGCCTTCCAGGCCTCCCTGTCCATCACCAACTCCCGTAGCTTATTCAGACTCATGTCCATCTAGTTGGTGATGCCATCCAACCATCTCACCCTCTGTCATCCCCTTCTCCTCCTTCCTTCAATCTTTCCCAGCATCAGGGTCCTTTCCAATGAGTCAGTTCTTCTCATCAGGTGGACAAAGTATTGGAGATTCAGCTTCAGCATCAGTCCTTCCAATGAATATTCAGTATTGATTTCCTTTAGGATTGACTGGTTTGATCTCCTTGCAGTCCAAGGGACTTTCAAGAATCTTCTCCAGCACCACAGTTCAAAAACATCAGTTCTTTGATGCTCAGCTTTCTTTATAGTCCAACTCTCACATCCATACATGACTAATGAAAAAAACCATAGATTTGACTATACAGACCTTTGTTGGCAAAATAATGTCTCTGCTTTTTCATATGTTGTCTAGGTTTGTCATAGCTTTTCTTCCAAGGAGCAAGTGTCTTTTCATTTCCTACCTATAGTCACCATCTGCAGTGATTTTGGAGCCCCCCAAAACAGTAGTGATTTTGGAGCCCCCCCCAAATGAAAGTCTCTCACTGTTTCCATTGTTTCCCCATCTATTTGCCATGAAGGGATGGGACTGGATGCCATGATCTTCGTTTTCCGAATGTTGAGTTTTAAGCAGCTTTTTAACTCTCCTCTTTCACTTTCATCAAGAGGCTCTTTAGTTCCTCTTCACATTCTCCTATAAGGGTGGTACAGTCTGCATATGGTGAGCTTATTGATATTTCCCCTGTCAATCTTGACTCCAGCATGTACTTCATCCAGCCTGGAATTTTGCATGATGTACTCTGTGTATAAGTTAAATAAGCAGGGTGGCAGTATACAGCCTTTGCGTAACCTTTTCCCAATTTTGAACCAGTCCATTTTTCCATGTCTTGTTCTAACTGTTGTTTCTTGACCTGCATACAGATTTCTCAGGAGGCAGGTTAGGTGATCTGGTATTCCCATCTGTTGAAAAGTTTTCCATAGTTTGTTGTGATCCACACAGTCAAAGGCTTTAGCATAGTCGATGAAGCAGAAGTAGATATTTATTTGGAATTTTCTTGCTTTTTCCATGATCCAGTGGATGTTGGCAATTTGATCTCTGGTTCTTCTGCCTTTTCTAAATACAGCTTGAACATCTGGAAGTTCTGAGTTCACATACTGTTGAAGCATCACTTGGAGAATTTTGAGCATTACTTTGCTAATGTGTGATTGAGTCCAATTGTGCAGTAGTTTGAACATTCTTTGGCATTCCCTTTCTTTGGGATTGGAATGAAAACTGACCTTTTCCAGTCCTGTGGCCACTGCTGAGTTTTCCAAATTTGCTGGCATATTGAGTGCAGCACTTTCACAGCATCATCTTCCAGGAGTTGAAACAGCTCAACTGGAATTCCATCACCTCTACTAGCTTTGTTCATAGTGATGCTTTCTAAGGCCCACTTGACTTCACATTCCAAGATGTCTGGCTCTAGATTAGTGATCACATCCTCTTGATTTTTGTTTTCCTCTATCTCTTTGCATTGATTGCTGAAGAAGGCTTTCTTATCCTTTCTTGCTATTCTTTGGAACTCTGCATTCAGATGCTTATATCTTTTCTTTTCACTTTAACTGCATCATCTTTTAGGATCTGAAATAGCTCAACTGGAATTCCATCACCTCCTCTAGCTTTATTCGTAGAGATTCTTCCTAAGCCACGTTTGACTTCGCACTCCAGGATGTCTGGCTCTCAGTGAGTGATCACATCATTGTGGTTATCTGGGTCATTAAGATCTTTTTTGTATAGTTCTTCTGTGTATTCTTGCCACCTCTTATTAATATCTTCTGCTTCTGTTAGGTCCGTACTGTTTCTTTCCTTCATTGAGCCCATCTTTGCATGAAATAGTCCCTTGGTATCTCTAATTTTCTTGAAGAGATCTCTAGTCTTTCCCATNGGAATTCCATCACCTCCACTAGCTTTGTTCTTAGTGATGCTTTCTAAGGCCCACTTGACTTCACATTCCAAGATGTCTGGCTCTAGATTAGTGATCACATCCTCTTGATTTTTGTTTTCCTCTATCTCTTTGCATTGATTGCTGAAGAAGGCTTTCTTATCCTTTCTTGCTATTCTTTGGAACTCTGCATTCAGATGCTTATATCTTTTCTTTTCACTTTAACTGCATCATCTTTTAGGATCTGAAATAGCTCAACTGGAATTCCATCACCTCCTCTAGCTTTATTCGTAGAGATTCTTCCTAAGCCACGTTTGACTTTGCACTCCAGGATGTCTGGCTCTCAGTGAGTGATCACATCATTGTGGTTATCTGGGTCATTAAGATCTTTTTTGTATAGTTCTTCTGTGTATTCTTGCCACCTCTTCTTAATATCTTCTGCTTCTGTTAGGTCCGTACTGTTTCTTTCCTTCATTGAGCCCATCTTTGCATGAAATAGTCCCTTGGTATCTCTAATTTTCTTGAAGAGATCTCTAGTCTTTCCCATTCTGTTCTTTTCCTCTATTTCTTTGCATTGATCATTAATAATCATTGATATATAAGGAAATATGTTATTTATGCATTGGAAAGGAATCAAAATAATATGGGGAAAAAGTCTGACTTCCTTGTATTTGTTGGCCTTGAATCTTGAGGCCCAATGTCAAAGAATTGATGGGCACTTTGTTTTTAAAATTTTCTGAACCATGCTCATGTATCTAGGAACTTGTCAAGGACTACAGCGCAGGGAGGAGCCTTCTCTATTTATTTTCAACACTCTGTCTTGTAATTGTGGATTCATTCTTTCCTTGTTAAAAATGACAGTGTCAGGAAGCAACTCTACACTTCTGAGAAAAATCTGTTTTTCTGTATAAATTCAGTGGTTTGGGGAGCCCAAAGAAGCTTAATGTTTAAAGAATATTAAGCACTGGGTGGTTCAGCATTTTGTATCTGATGACTTTTCCCATAAGAAAATCCCAGTAGTCCTCCTATTATACCCTAAAAAATAAAATGTTTCCCCACTGTCTGTTTTTATTCTGGAAAATCTTTTTAAAAAAATGTAATTGTGGTTACCAGTGCAGTTGTTTCTTCAATAACTGGCTGTTTTAGTATTTTTATGATGCAACAGATCTTTAGACCTCATAGATGAATAAACCTTAAACAAATATGAAACATATGGGAGATAATTATCTCAGAGGTTAGTCCAACTTCACATCTGAAGTAACCCCTGATGTACTCTAATTAAATCCTCTCATTTTTTAAATAGGAGAGAACTAAGCCCCAGTGAAGTCAATTGTTTTGTCTAAGGTTGGAAACCTAATTAATTGTGGCTGATATCTCCTCTCTGTACCCGAGAATGTTTGCTTCCTGTGCTATGCTCATCCTTCCTTTTGTCCAGCTTAGTAAGGAACTTTGCCATATAAGAAAGGATATTTTCACCTAAGGGAAAAAAAAAAATCTAAAAGTGGGGCAGGAGAGTGGATTGAGATTCTACTCAGTTTGGTGTTCTTAACTCTTTTATGGTTAATGCATTGAAAAATAAGGCCCGTGCTTATTTTGAAACAATCAAAATAGATCAGGGCACCCAACTAGACTATCTTTATATTTTACAGCCAAAACGGATATGTGAATACATTACTTTTTATGGGATACCAGATACTGGTCTCTTAGATGGTTAGGAATCTACCTGCAATGCAGGAGACCTGGGTTTGATCCCTGGGTTGGGAAGATCCCCTGGAGAAGGGAAGGCTACCTACAACAGTATTCTTGCCTAGAGAATTCCATAGAGAGAGGAGCCTGGTGGATTACAATCCATGGGGTTTCAAAGTTATATACAACTGAGCGACTAACACTACTATTACTAGACACTGTATGCTTGCTGTATATTACTGTCTTAAAATGAAGTGTCATTTCTTATTGTTCCACATCATTTTTAATAAAATAAACTATGGAACTAAAAGGATTATTACATCCCAAATCGTTCAGTTGATCTGACCCTTGTATATGTATTTGAATACCTTGTCCAAGTTGTATAAAATTCTTTTTTTTTTTAAA
Organism: Oreotragus oreotragus; assembly: GCA_006410675.1. Classification (NCBI taxonomy): domain Eukaryota; kingdom Metazoa; phylum Chordata; class Mammalia; order Artiodactyla; family Bovidae; genus Oreotragus; species Oreotragus oreotragus. Next base: position 239,126 of record SJYX01018704.1, read on the forward strand.
TCTTGACTCTAAGAGCCAGTTACTTTAAAACCAATGACCTCATTTTTGATAATATCATCATCTAAAAGACAGGTTTAATGCAAACCTCTAGGTGGGATGGTATATATCCAGGTTTTTCTATGAGAGCCCTAGTTTTTATCTGCTAGCCCACTGTAATTAATCAGTGCCTCTTTTTAATCTAAAAGAGTCAAGTTTTGGATAGTGAACTCTGTGGTTATCCTACCTGTAGTAGCTGCAAAATATGCTAGAGAAGGAATTCCCTCCTCCAACTCTAAGGCAAATCTCAGCATTTTTTTTTTCCTCTTTGAGCTGTCTGCCCCTTTCTATTTTCAGTGTCTCAAGAGTTTTGCCTCTTTCCTTCCTAGACTCATTGAAGCTGATTTGTCTTTCAAACTGTATTCTACTCAAAACTCAGTATTTGACTTGATTGAACTAGGATATCTGCCAACTCAACTTTCATTTTGGTTTCAACTGGATGTCTGGAAGATGGTGATGGACAGGGAGGCCTGGCGTGCTGCGATTCATGGGGTCGCAAAGAGTCAGACACGACTGAGCGACTGAACTGAACTGAACTGACTGATTCTTCTATAGAGTGGGAATAAATCTTTCAGGTTTAAAATGATTAGATTATCAAGAGGAATTTGATGAAGGGTTTGTGCTTTTGCAGGGAGCAAAACATACAGTTTCATAGACACAATGCAAATAGAATTGTTTGTGTGTTTATTCACTCACTGACTTCCTAAAGCTCTTTGGACTGTAGCCCCCAGGCTACGCTGTCCATAGCATTTTGCAGGCAGGAATACTGGAGTGGGTTGCCATTTCATTCTCTAGGGGATATTCCTGAACCAGGGGTTGAACCCATGTCTCCTGTATTACAGGCAGGTTCTTTACCCTATTGAGCTATTGGGGAAGCCCATTGTTTGTGTTGAATTTCAAATCTGAACATGTTTATACCTGAAAAATCTAAACAGTCTGCCTAAGTGAGGAATCTTTTCAGATCCTGCCACATTATATTCCAGTTTCTTCAATCCTAGTCACTATAGTTTAAAAAGGTGTCCAAAACGTATGATCTCCTAAAAGAGACGGACAATTCAGTGTAAAAAATATGATATTGTAGCCATGAGAACATGAGTTCAAATTCTGCTATCACTCTTTTAAGTTTGCTGCCTCGGCTTCTTAATCAGCAAATGGATAGAATTTATGAAAAATGTTTTTTATATAATAAGGATTTACATTTTCATGCACATCTAACACTGTATACACTTTTCTGTAATGATTTTATGAACATTTTGGAAGTAAGTTTGTCTATCCTATATCTTCCTACCTATGGAACAATTTCAATATCTTTTGAGGTCATCTCTGTTTTTCCATCCCTCCAGACCATCACAGTGTCTTACATAGGTATAGTAGGGTCCTCTTAAGTCATCCTTTAGACCACTTGTTCCTAAATTATTTTTCTACTTAGCAGTCTAAAACCAAAATAGCCAGTGCTTAAAATCCTTTAGCAGCTACCCATAACCTTCAGGATAAAGCCTCGGTCCTCGACTCCTCTGGCTTTTGCCTGTATTTCTTCTGTATATTTTACCCATTCAGTTCAGTTCAGTTCAGTTCAGTTCAGTTCAGTTCAGTCGCTCAGTCGTGTCCGACTCTTTGCGACCCCATGAATCGCAGCACACCAGGCCTCCCTGTCCATCACCATCTCCCGGAGTTCACTCAGACTCATGTCCATCGAGTCCATGATGCCGTCCAGCCATCTCATCCTCGGTCGTCCCCTTCTCCTCCCGCCCCCAATCCCTCCCAGCATCAGAGTCTTTTCCAATGAGTCAAGTCTTCTCATGAGGTGGCCAAAGTACTGGAGTTTCAGCTTTAGCATCATTCCTTCCAAAGAAATCCCAGGGTTGATCTCCTTCAGAATGGACTGGTTGGATCT
>SJYX01018704.1:245537-267013 GCA_006410675.1 Oreotragus oreotragus
CTGGAGTGGGTTGCCATTTCCTTCTCCAGTCCATGAAAGTGAAAAGTGAAAGTGAAGTCACTCAGTCGTGTCCGACTCCTAGCAACCCCATGGACTGCAGCCTACCAGGCTCCTCCATCCATGGGATTTTCCAGGCAAGAGTCCTGGAGTGGGGTGCCATTGCCTTCTGCGTTCAGTCGCTTAGTCATGTGCAACTCTGAGACTCCATGGACTGTAGCCCACCAGGTTCCTCTCCCTATGGTATTTTCCAGCCATGAATACTGGAGTGAGTTTCCATTTCCTTCTCCAGCAGATCTTCCTAACCCAGGGGTCAAATCAGCATCTCTTGTACCCCTGCAGGATCCAGGATCCTGTATATCCTGCAGGTGGATTATTTTTTAGCTACCGAGCCATCAGGGAAGCCCTCCATTGTGTTCTCCTATAATTCAGTGTTGATTTCCCCAATAGTCAGTAGACTTCTTTCACCTCCAAGATCCCCTATGTTGGATTTTGTATTTTTCTTTATACTCAAACATTGCACATTATATGAACTTAATAAATACAGGCTTCAATAAACTGAAGAAAATAAAGAGGTAAAGAAAGGAAGGGAGACCATATTTCCCTAGGGAATTTTGTATTCTGGATACAGAAATATTATCATCCCATGATATAACAAGGGATTATTATAGAGACCTCATCAGTTTAGTTCAGTTACTCAGTCGTGTCTTGACTTGGTGACCCCACAGGCTTCCCTGTCCATCACCAACTCCCGGAGCTTGCTCAAACTCATATCCAATGAGTCAGTGATGCCATCCAACCATCTCATCCTCTGTCGTCTCCTTCTCCTCTCTCTTTCAATCTTTCACAGCATCAGGGTCTTTTTCAATGAGTCAGCTCTTCACATCCGGTAGACAACGTATTGGAGCTTCAGCTTTACCATCAGTCCTTCCAATGAATATTTAAGACTGATTTCCTTTAGGATGGACTGGTTGCATCTCCTTGCAGTCCAAGGGACTCTCAAGAGTCTTCTCCAACACCACAGTTCAAAAGTATCAATTCTTTGATGCTCAGCTTTCTTTCTGGTTCAACTCTCACATTTATACATGACTATAGGAAAAACCATAGCTTTGACTAGAAGGACCTTTGTCAGAAAAGGACTGTCTCTGCTTTTTAATATGTTGTCTAGGTTTGTCATGGCTTTTCTCCCAAGGAGCAAGTGTCTTTAAATTTCATGGCTGGAATCACCATTTTCAGTGATTTTGGAGCCCAAGAAAATAAAATCTGTCACTGTTTGCATTGTTTCCCCATCTATTTGCCATGAAGTGATGGGACCAGATGTCAAGATCTTTGTTTTCTGAATGTTGAGTTTTAAGCCAGCTTTTTCAGTCTCCTCTTTCACTTGCATCAAGAGGCTCTTTATTTCTTCTTCACTTTCTGCTGTGAGGGTAGTGTCTGCATATCTGAGGTTATTGATGTTTCTCCTGGCAATCTTGATTCCAGCTTGTGCTTCATCCAGTCCAGCATTTTGCATAATGTACTCTGCGTGTAAGTTAAATAAGCAGGCTGACAATATACAGCCTTGATGTACTCCTTTCCCACTTTGGAACCGGTCTATTGTTCCATGTCTGGTTCTAACTGTTGCTTCTTGACCTGCATACAGATTTCTCAGGAGGCAGGTAAGATGGTCTGGTATTTCCATCTGTTGAAGAATTTTCTACAGTTTGTTGTGATCCATATAGTCAAAGGCTTTGGCATTGTCAATAAAGCAGAAGTACATATTTTTTTGGAACACTCTTGCTTTTTCTATGATCCAGCTGATGTTGGCCATTTGATCTCTGGTTCCTCTGCCTTTTCTAAATCCAGATTAAACATCTGGAACATTCTTGGTTCTAATACTGTTGAAGCCTGGCTTGGAGGATTTTGAGCACTACTTTGCTAGCATGTGAGATGAATGCAATTTTGCGGTAGTTTGAACATTCTTTGGCATTCCCTTTTTTTGGGATTGGGAAGAAAACTGACCTTTTCCAGTCCTGTGACCACTGCTGAGTTTTCCAAATTTGCTGGCATATTGAGTGTAGCACTTTCACAGCATCATCTTTTAGGATTTGAAATACTTCAGTTGGAATTCCATCTTCTCCACTAGCTTTGTTCATAGTGATGTTTCCTAAGGCCGACTTGACTTCAGACTCCAGGAAGAGAGATCTCATGACTTAGCACAAAACCTTGTCCATAGAAAGCAATAAAAAAATATTTGTAGCTTTGATTTATTGACTAAATAAGTGGCACCTATGTATTTAGATTAATATTTAATCTTAGTATATAAGAAAAGGGCATTTTTTTCCAACAGTTATTTTATATGATGTGATTTTCCATTTAGTGGCAACAATGTTCTGGCAAGGGATTTTCTCTACATCATTGTGTCCTACGGGACAACTGCTGTGTGTGTGTGCTTGGGAAAAATCATTTTCTTCCTAACGAAGAATCCCCCTGTGTTTGCCCACCATCACATTAGCATATTTCTTTTTTAAAGGAATTTTTTGATGTGACCATTTTCTAAAATTTGTTATTGACTCTGTTACAATATTACTTCTTATTTATTTATGTAACCTCTTTTTTATGTTTTTTTTTTTTGGAGGCAGAGCAATGAGGAATATGGGATCTAAGTCCCCAGTCAGGAATTGAACCCACACCTCGTACATTGGAAGGCAAAGTCTTAACCACTGGACCATCAGGGAAGTTTCCCTTTCAGTACCTTTCTGATGTGACTGGACCCAGCAGTCTCATCGTCCCACAGTGCATCTGAGCCCCAGGACCCACAGGCTGACTCACTAGAACAGGTAATTAGGAAGCAGTAGGACAGGAGACGGAGGCAATCCAATTTACAGCTCACTGGAGAGCTCTGAATCCGTGTGGAGGAGGACTCAGATGGTGGATGAGATTATTTGTGAGCTCACCTCTCTAAAATTACTTAGTCTTCCCCCTTTTCATTTAGAAACCATATGTTATGAATGCAAAGATTTAGCTTCTTCTCCTGAAGAGTTGGCAGCTGAGAGCAATTTCTCGAAACCACCTGGAAAGGATAGAATTTGTTATTGGATATCTGCTGTTTAAATAAAGGTAGTTACTGTAGGGTTTAGGAAACAAAGGAAATATCCGGAAGCTCTCAGGACCTTCTAGCAAATATAATCCCACCGAGTTTGGTGCATGTATCCATAAAGGATATTCTGGCAAGTCAAAGGTATACTCTGGCCTTTGTGTTAGGAAAATTTAAGGGCTTAGGGTCCCCTTGTATAGGTACAGTTACATACCTAGAGTCCAACAGGGGCTCTTTATTTCTGAGATGCCTAGCTGCTGAGCCACGAGGAGATTTTCAGGGTTTCATCAGTTGTAAAGGTGGATTAGTCTTTGCCTTCATGCTTGTGGACTTAGGTTAAATGCTTGTTGAATGAAAAGTAGTAACCCAGGTGGGACTATAAATAATTCATTCAAGAAGTGTTGATCAAAGACTTATTTTTTAGTTGACACTGTGCTGAACACTGGGAATGATGAGGTTTAAAAGAGCCTAAATCTTATCTTTCTGATCTTATTTGTAACTTCTGATACATTTCTGATAATATTTTATAATTAAGTTTATAAAACTTATTCTATTTGTTTTAAATCAGAAGATAATTGCTTCACAAAATAGTTTTTTTCTTCCAGACAGCAACTCGAATCAATCATAGCTATATACATGTGTGTGTGTGTGTGTGTGTGTATATATATATATATACACATAACTATATATTTGTGTATATATATCCCCTCCCTCTTGAGTCTTCTTCCCACCCATCTAGGTCATCACAGAGCACCAGACTGTGCTCCCTGCATTATATAGCAACTTATTCTAGAAGAGGTACAGTAAGCATATTTAAACTAGTTAAATAAATGAATAACTAAAAAAGAACCAAAGATAATTTTGGATAGTGGTAAGTGCTGTGAAGAAAAACCAAAGTAGAGAAACGAGGTAGAGAGAGTGTGTGTATGTGGTCGGGAGGATGGTTAACCAGAGTGGTCAGGATATGCTTTTTCTGGAGAGGAAACATTTATAATGAGCTCTGAATGCTGAAAAGAGAATAGTTCTGTGAAGATATGAGGGAGGCACTTTCTAGACAAATGGAACAGAATTTAGGAAAGATAAATGATGAAGAGCCTAGGAGGCTGTGGCTAGGCATTTGGATTTATACAGATGACCATTGATTTCGGCCATACCGAAATCATTGTAGGGATGAAGCAGAGAATGAAGGGAAATTTTTGGACAGTGTGAACCAGGAGATAATGGGAAACCATTGTAGGGATGAAGCGAGGAATAATGGCAAATGATTGAACAGAGTGAACCAGAGGATAATGGGAAACTGAAAGGAATGGAGGAGAGAGATGATGGAAACCCGCTGGATGATATAAAGCAAGAGGTGATGGAAGCCAGCAGAGATGAAGAGGGGAATGGTGACTCTGGCGGCTGTAAGGAGGCTGCACCGTGACCAGAGAAGGCAACAGAGCGAGCAGGAGCTTGAACTGGTTTAAGAGAGGTGATGCTTGAGATTTTTATGTGCGTCAGTCTCCTGGGACAGTTAGAAATGTCCACCTATGAAACTCTTTCCAAACACAAAATAATCTAACAGCGGTTCACGTGGTCACTTCCCTTCCCTGCTATCACAAAACTGCTCTCTGGGAATCTTTAGTACAAACCTTCTAATGTTACTGCAAACCTGAAAATCGAGAGGAGGAGACTGAGAGTTTGAGAATTCCGATGGCCTTGCCTGCATTAATACAGTCTGCCCTGGAGTTCACCTCTGCTCTAAGTGCTACTCCCATCAGTGGAATTGAACTCCATAGATTCCATCTTCATAACACAGTAATTCTTCCCCTCTAAACTTACCTAAGTATTCTGAAATTCAGAGCATGCCCAGAGTAGGGCAACCTGGAATATGTCCAAGGGACCTAAATATAAAGAGATGGGATTTTTAAAAATGATTGTATACCACTGTGTTATTTTAGATGGTGCTAAATTTCACATATTGACAGCAATTGCTTCCCTTTCAATGGGGAGAAAGGAACAGGGTTATGAATTACAAAGTAAGTTTGGGGGCCAATTTCCTGTTGCTTGCACTGGTCACCAAAATTGCTGGTTCTTTCTTTGCTTACCCTATTTTGAGAGACTTTGGTTCCTGAAATCAGTGCCTATAATCTATTGTCTGTGACTCAACCCACATCTGTTCTAAACAACCTGCTGGTACGTGACTTCTCCCTACACCTTTCTTTTCCCGAGTCTACTCAACAGCCCTGAATCACCCTGATGTCAGTCATTCCATCTGAATCTCTGTGTCTCCTCATAGCCTACTTCTCTTTTAAGGTTTTACTCACACTTCCTTCCTGCCCCTTCTAACATCCAAAAGGCCAAATGTTCAAATAAAGAGTAAAAAAAGCTTAAGAAGTAAAGGAAAAATATGGAAAATTTTTAGTAAACCCAAGGAATACACATCTGTGTGTCAAACTCTTGTCATATTTGACATATTAGTGTTAGGTATAAATGTAGATTAAATGTTAATGTCTGTGGGGCTTTCATTTTCTTAGAGTTCAATCAAGCAAGATTAATTAAGAACAAAGGGAAAATAGGATCTATTGTTGTATCAAGAAGCACAGAGCATGTTTTACAAGATCTCTCTCTCTCAACATTTATGTGTTCTGAATATTAACTGTTTATTTGTCAGGGTTGGAAGGCTTATATGGTATGTGTTAATTACTCAACACTTTGGAAAATGTTTTTAAAAATATAATCCAATTTTCATTTTAAAAAGTATACTTTCACAAGTATTTGTTCACAATTACATTGCTTTCTGCCAATGACCAGGACAAGCATAGATAAATGGAATCTTAATAGTAGACAAGAAATATTAAAACCAAACAGTGAATTTCTGAGATAAGGAATGAGTAAAAGTTTGAAAATGGTCTTTAATGATCTGAGAATTTAGTTAATTGTGTCTTTGAGTCATAGCATGTACAGTTGATTTGACATTAATATTTTATGGAGTCACATCAAATAGAAAGATCAGTAGTGACCAGAGCAATTTTAGCCTGGCCACTTCATATTTTGGTTTATCTTACCCTAGAATGGATGTTTTTGAGAGTGAACAACTCAGTGGGTAGAATGTAAGTAAATGTTGGGCACATGGCTTATGTGCGGGAATGAAGAAAAACATACGTTATGGAAAATTGGCCTTACTTCCCATCTAAGCCCTTTGATTTTATTTGAAAATTATGCACTTCTCTGAAAAAGCTATTGCTTGTCAGTTATTATATTCCACAAGGGAAGGATGAGGTAGGTTTATAAATATTCAATTAATATTTGTTTAATAAGTGAATGAATTATTTCAAAAGGACACTTTTTTTAAAGTTATAATAAAGAAATCATTCCTTCAGTTCAAGAAAAATAATTCCTCATATATAAGTCGGAAAAGTGATGTGACAGATACCAAATAAAAATTATCGTGATGTTTATCTTATATTTAACAAAATATATAAAAAGTCATAGTCAAGAATAGCAGACTTCCCTTGTGGTCCAGTGGTTAAGAATTCATCTTTCAATGTAGAGTGTGTTGGTTTGATCCCTTGTGGGGGAGGTAAGATCCCGCATGCCTCATGCCAAAAATATAAAAAAAGAAGCAGTATTGTAACAAATTCAATGAAGACTTTAAAAATGGTCCCCATCAAAAAAGATCTTTTACAAAAGTAATTAAAAAATAAACTTGTATATATGGTGAAATTTTTTTTGACAACTTAGAAGCAGAGATTTTGGGTAATAATAATGTGTTTCTGATTCAAGAGCCAAGTAACTACTTACTCTAACAACTGTCACAGCTCCGTCCTTTCCAGGAGTCCTCTGTAAGGACTAAGGGATATTCAGACCCCCTGAAAAATGGAAAGTCCTGAGACATAAAAAATATTCTGGAAAATCAGCAGAGGAATATATTATTTCCTAAATATAGAAGAAATTAGACATTAGCGACAGAGATGTTCAGTATTAAGTACTGTGACGTGGAGGGAAATGTTTTTTTGTGAGAACAGGTGGTTCTGACATTGTATTACTTCTCCCTGCCAGCTCATGTGGGTATTCTACAAGGATGCAGAGGGAAAAGGTAAACCATTTCCCCTCGGGTACAATAGCGTAATAGAAAAAGCCTTGAACTGAGAGTTGTGAAATCCAATAACTATTCTTAGCTGACACATATGAGCTTTGTGAGTGACTTTGCACAAATCATATTTTCTCTAGGCATCACTTACATTATTTACAAATTGAAGGCATTGGGCTAAATTATATTTAAGGTCCTGATGTGCTTTCTCTGGTTCTAATTTTTAACCACCCCCCCCGCTTTGTTTTTGGTCTATTTCTAAATGCTCAAATACTACATTATTTAAGGTATATTTCCTGGCAGTTTTTTTTTTTTTTTTTTCTTTCCTCTCTGTCTCTTTCTTCAATATATGGGATAGGAGGATACTGACTAAGTCTGAGGGGAAGGAGGAAGAAGATTTGCTACAGGAAGGATTTCTATCCCCCTCTACAAGAAAACTTAATACAGCTACCACCGCTTTGAAAGGAATGGTTTATGTCCCAACAGCACTTTCCAGACAAGCTCTGTACTTTTTTGCCAACAGAATTAACTTTAAACTGAAGTCTGTAGACAGTTAAACAAGAGTCGACACTGGAAACAGCTGTGAGTAGACCAGACCAGTTACTTATAAGGTACTGTTTTTTAACATAGAAATCTCCTTCAAGGTTCATTTCTTTCAGGCACAAGTATTCTGTGGTCATCTGACCTTTTTCTCCACTTTGCCTCTATTCTGAGAGAAAACACACTCTTAAAATATCTTAGCTCTTGAGCGTTTCAGTATTGTTTTGTAGCTGTTGTTGGTTGAAGCTGCTAAGATCTTGTTTGGCTTTTAGGAAACTAATAATTGTTGTTATTTTATATTGAATCTTAGTTTAGTTTTGTCCTTTGTTGACTCTTGTCATGGGTGGCTTTTATGTTTTATTGTTTAGGTTGAATTACAGAATGTACAGAATACTCTTGACTTGGGGAAGAGGGGCAGAGATTGGTTAATCCATTGTCAGCTTGAAGTGCAAAACCTATAGAGTCAATTAGATAAGGGAACCAGCATAGGGCAAGCCCAGGCCCTTTAACTGTCTGGGTCAAGTCTCCCTGACCTCATCACAGCTTGGTATATCTGACCTGGAAAAAAAGAGTTTTTAAACTGGAGTTTTATCTTTAGTTTGTTTCTATACTTGTTCATTTTAACCCTTCCTTCCCTTTACCCCCATTTAGTTTTACAAATTCCAGTAAACTTTCTTTTTTTAATTTTTGGATGAAGTTCATCTTATTAAGTTCATTTACCTTAAAGGGACAGAATTTCTAAGAGTGATGTTTGCTATAAGAGTTCAAAGCACTGAGCCCTGAAGGGGTTTTCAGAGCAGAAGAGGAGTAGGCCCCTGGCAGTGGAGTGGACAGATTAGACCCCATGTACCACTGTCATCTGAGATGTCCCTCTTGCCCCAGAGGCCTGGTTAACTAATACTATATATAGTATTTGCTGCTGGTCAGTAAAGTAACAGAGAACTAAGAAGTTTTCTATCTATGGACTTTCCAGAAAGGAAAGCTTAGAAGTTTACTACTGAAAACTCCAAAAGTTTAGAGAAAAGTTAGCCACCTTCTGGAGAGTTATCTTTCTGAAATCTACTATAATACTATGTATGTGCTCAGTTGTATCCAACTCTTTGCAGCCCCACGGACTGTAGCCTGCCAGGCTCCTCTGTTCATGGGATTTCCCAGGCAAGAATACTGGACTGAGTTGCCACTTCCTCCTCCAAGGGATCTTCCCAACCCAGGGATAGAACCCAAGTCTCCTGCATTGGCAAGCAGATTCTTTATCACTGAGCCACCTGGGAAGCCTTAGATATTTTACTCTCTCTCTGGAGAGGACTAAATTCAAAGTTTTGTGAGTTTGTCATCATGAATACACATCATAGACTTATTCTATAACATAATAATACTTGCGGGGCCTATTCTGTGGTGTGTAAGGCCTTTTTACGTCATAAGGTCACATAATTACTGTGCTATAAAAAATTGTATAATTTTTAGGGGACTTTTTTTTCTAGTGTTCATCATCCATATGGAACTGTGATTTCTTTCCCTGCTGGTGTGGACATTATTATTCCTCTAATAATTCTCTTCAGCTTTAACCATCTCATTGTAATGATCATTTCATTTGTGCTGTGCACAAGAAAACCAGAAAACAAACAAGTTTAATTAAAAAAAAATATATGGAAGGAATGAGAGGCTATAACTTTATCCAAAGACCCAAGAGAATCGTTTAGGAGCAAAGTGCAGAGCCAAAGTGCCCAGACATGGTGACATCTATTTTAGGTGCTTAGGAGGCTTTTGATTTGTGTCCAAACTCTTAGCTGTGTTCTGTAAAAGTTGCCATGGAAGTGACTCTGGAATAACTACCTCATTCCTACATCAGATACAGAAAGTACTGTTTGTTTTCCTTTTAACACAATTACCAGAGGCATGTGTCAAGGAATCAGTGACTAACCAATTTCAAGGGGGCTATAATATTAATTGGACTTCGCTGGTGGCTGAGACGGTAAAGTGTCTGTCTACAATGCGGGAGACCTGGATTCGATCCCTGGGTTGGGAAGATCCCCTGGAGAAGGAAATGGCAATCCACTTAGTATTAATCAAATACTGGGCTTCCCAGGTGGTACAGTGGTAAAGAATCTGCCTGCCATGCAGGAGATAAGGAGATGAGAGTTTGATCCCTGGATTGGGAAGATCCCCTGAAGAAGGAAATGGAAACCCACTCCAACATTCTAACATGGAGAATTCCATGGTCAGAGGAACCTGGCAGGTTCTAGTCCATCCACAGGGTCACAGTGAGTTGGACACAACTGAGCATGCCTGAATGGACAAGTGGTAAGTACACTATTTTAGCCCCATTCACACATATGCTGTTCACAAGCATGTGTGTCTGAGAAATAGCATACTACCTGGTAGAAAAAAGAGAAAAGGAAAAATGATCATTGTCATCTAATCTATGTAGTTCTTCTGTGTGCTGATGAAACTTTAGGGGAAAAAAAAGAGGAAATTAAAGCTAACTGTCTCCATTATATCTTGGTTTTTAAAAACTGCATCTTTCTGTTACTTACAGCTTTTTCTAAGCTGAAAATGCCATAAAACATTGAACTTAGTAGCTGAATATATGTTTTCTTATCTTCGCACATTTTTTATGTAGTCAGAGCAAAATGGATCACTGGTTTCTCAATGATCTTGATCATTAATTCTGTTTGACACAAGAAAGAAATTAAAACTGGATATGTTAGACAATACATGAAGCTATAAATTGAGTCCAGGGTAGTTCTACATTCCAGCTTTAATAAGAATCCACTGCTAATTCCTTGATCATAGAGCTTTATAAAGAATTATGCTGTGAGGTCTTTTGTACTGAAGGTCCTTTTCAAACTGAAACTAAAGAGAAAAAAAAAAAAAAACAGGTTCACCTAGTCGCTGCGGAAATTGGTCCTAGGTGTAAAAGCATTTTGTGATATATATGACAAACTCTTTATGTTCTAAACAATGCACTAGGGACCATCTTTTGTTTGCAACAGTGGATTTAGGGTCTGCATAAATGTAAAAACTATCTAAAAAGTGGAAATTTTGCTTTTTTTTTGCCCCCTACTTTCAGTTAAATGGGATGAGTTATTTTCAAATGGAAAGGATACTATGTTAATTCAGTAAAAGTTTTCTCTACTTGACTGTTTCAGGTTAATTAAAATTTAATTTTCACATTCATACCTAACTAGAAAATTTGACACATGAGGTATATTTTACGTGATTTACCAATTATACAGAGTGAAGTAAGCCAGAAAGAAAAACACCAATACAGTATACTAACACATATATATGGAATTTAGAAAGATGGTAATGAGGACCCTGTATGCAGGACAGCAAAAGAGACACAGATGTGTAGAGTAGACTTTTGGACTCTGAGGGAGAGGGAGAGGGAGAGGGAGAGGGAGAGGGAGAGGGAGAGGGAGAGGGAGAGGGAGAGGGAGAGGGTGAGGGTGGGATGATTTGGGAGAATAGCATTGAAATACGTATACTATCATGTAAAAAAAAAAAAAAAAAAAAAGAACTATATTACCACAATACCTAAACTTTAAATCACTGAAAACTCAGTATCATTAGGAATGCACACTTGAGAAGGCTTCTATTTAGAAAATGACTTTTAAAACTAGTAAAGAAAGGAAAATTTGAAATAAATTAACATGTGACAGTGTTCACTGATAATACCTTATGTGTTTGTGTGCATGCCCAGTTGTATCTGACTCTTTGCAATGTTCTAGACTGTAGCCCACCAGGATCCTCTGTCCATGGGATTCTCCAGGCAGCAATAATGGAGTAGGTTGCCATTTCCTGCTCCAGGGGATCTTCCTGACCCAGGAATTGAACTTGCATCTCCTGAGTCTCCTGCACTGGCAGGCAGTTTCTTTACCATTGTGCCACCTGGGAAGCCCACAGTGCCTTATAAGGATCCTTTTTTTTTTTTTTTTTTTTGCACAACCTTGTGAGAATTCTCCAGAAGTCTTCAGAAGCTTGCCCTCTTAAACTAGAATTCAGTGAGCAAGATGTATGCTTTCCAAGGGGCTGTCAAGCTTAATGCTGTAGGATGTGAACTAGAGAGAGAAGCTATTGATATTTCTTCAATTGGTGAACAGAGAGATAATTGATTTGTTCTGATAAAAATCTGCATTTAGCTTATTGCAGCCTCTCAGGAAAGAAAAGAGGCTCAAACCACTGCACTATGTCCTTAATACTGGCCTCTTTTGATGAACTAAATCAATACTTCTGGAGAATTGAAGAGGAAGTGAAGGGAAGTCACTCAGTCGTGTCTGACTCTTTGCGACCCCATGGACTGTAGCTGTAGCCTGGTAGGTTACAGTCCATGGGATTCTCCAGGCAAGAATACTGGAGTGGGTTGCCATTTCTTCTCCAGGAGATCTTCCTGACCCAGGGATTGAACCCAAGTCTTCTGCATTGCAGGCAGATGCTTTAAAGTCTGAGCTACTAGGGAAGCCAATTGAAGAGGTGATGTGTTAAAGACCGAGATTCTTTTGGTACATTTTAGTGCAATAAGTGGCTTCCTGGTGGCTCAGCAGGTAAAGAACCTGCCTGCAATGCAGGAGACACCATTGACATGGGTTCAGTCCCTGGATTGGGAAGATGCCCTGGAGAAGGAAATGGCAATCCACTCCAGTATTCTTGCCTGGGAAATCTCATGGACAGAGNTGGTGGCTCAGCAGGTAAAGAACCTGCCTGCAATGCAGGAGACACCATTGACATGGGTTCAGTCCCTGGATTGGGAAGATGCCCTGGAGAAGGAAATGGCAATCCACTCCAGTATTCTTGCCTGGGAAATCTCATGGACAGAGGAGCCTGGCAGGCTACATTCCATGGGGTTGAAAAGAGTCAGACACAACTGAGCAGCAGCAGATCTAAGTGTTTGTTAAGTGAATAAAACTTAAAAGGTTGTTTGCAAATACATGATCCAAACACCATATATATTTTACTTCATATTTTATTATCAAAGTGTTTGTTATTTAGTTCACTGCTGGAGCATGCTAAAACATGAAAATTTCATTATATAATGCCATTTAACAAATTATGAAATTGCTGTTAGCAATGAGTAATTTGGAACTGTAAATTGCTATGATGAAACAGCAACAGGTGCCAATTGTCAATAATAATTTAAAAAGTAGAGTTGGAGGACATGGAGGTATCAGCCATCTTCCAATACCCCTTTTTGGTTTGTTGATTTTGCTGAAAGCATTGTGGAATTGATAACGCATTTGCTACAAGAAGATGCTGCTAGCATTTGCTGTATTAATAGTTGGGAAGGGTGGGTGGAAACAGAAGAATAAATAAAAATGGCTGAGTCTAAGACAATTTTACAAGCCAAGTATTATTTTGGTAAGCTTTAAACAAATAAAGATTAGATGTTACAAAGATCTAGGTGAAATACTGACATATATTCCCTGGTGGCTCAGATGGTAAAGCGTCTGTCTGCAATGCAGGAGACCCAGGGTCGATCCCCGGGTTGGGAAGATCCCCTGGAGAAGGAAATGGCAAACCACTCTAGTATTCTTGCCTGGAAAATCCCATGGACGGCAGAGCCTGGTAGTCTCCTGTCCATGGAGTCGCAAAGAGTCGGACACGACTGAGTGACTTCACTTCACTTCCAAATTAACAGGAAAATAATAATAATTCTGAGAGGCAGTTTTCATTTGTCTGTATCTTCTATCTCCAACCGACTTGCTTTTGAATATGTTTAATATCAAGCATATCTTCTGTACTCCTTCTCCAGAGCACAGGGCTAGTCCATCAGGAAAGTTAGCACCCAGAGGTCCTCCTCCCCACTTGAAAACATTTTAAGTAGAGTTGAGTACAATGGAAATGAAAGCGACCTGCCTGTAAACCTCAAGTGTAAAATACCTTTCCTAACTCACAAGGGATTTAACTATTACGAGGATTATAAAGAGAATGATAATATTGAGGGAAAATAAACTGTCTCGAATTTCACTCTCTTAGTAATTCTTATTGTTAGATTTCCTTCTGTATCTGTGTTCATAATATGATACCAATATTTTGTTTCACCTTATTTTTACAAGATTGGCTTCACACTGCAAATCTGGATTCCACCTTTTTCATGTAACATTTTATTGGCAATTTTTTCTATATCTTCAGAACACCTTGGAAAACAAATAATTGACAGAAGTATAATCCTCTGTTCTATGACTATACCATACATAATAAAATTTACCCCCCAACACACACACTGTTAGGGACCTGCATTGTTTCAGTGTGTTCTATGATAAATAAAATAAGAATAAGCATTGATTTACATATGTCTTTTCTGTTCATTTTGTTCTTTTAGAGCTGAGATGACTTAGCAATGAGCAAGTCTAAATCCTTCATTTTACAGAGTAGGGGAACTAAGTCCGGAAATATTACTCATTTAGCATCCAGGCTTCCGGCTTTCAGTCTAATTTCTATCTTCATCCAGAAGAAGTAATGACTGCATGATAAATTTATTCAGGGGCAAGAGGTGAAAGCGTAATTTCCTTCTGTCTGAGTAAGAGGTCAACCATGTACCCTATTCTCTGAAAATCCTCAGGGAACGGAAGCGTTCTCATACTAAAGAAAGAACTCAAAATTCCGTGCCAGAAGTCTTTATTACACAAGGGGTGATAAACATATAACAGCTATGGGAACATTTTAAAATAGCTGTCGTTTCGTTAATGAGTATTTGTTGAAGCATTTCCTGGGCCACTGCTGTTTATGGAACTTTTAAACAAAATTTTTATGAAGATGAAACCAGGCTTTGCTTCATAAATTATGTCCTTTTACCTGTTCCTTTGCTTTTCCTCAGGGCACAACCAATGTTCAGGCCTCTGTTACACTGAACAAACACACACTCAGCTCTCTCAACCAAGTTTTCTCTTTTTGGTGCCAAGAAAAATTTGTATTTTCTGTCTTTGCTTCCTCGCCTCCCTCTGGCTCTATCAGTTCAGTTCAGTCACTCAGTCGTGTCTGACTCTTTGCGACCCCATGAACCGCAGCACGCCAGGCCTCCCTGTCCGTCACCAACTCCCAGAGTTCACCCAAACCCATGTCCATTGAGTCGATGATGCCATCCAACCATCTCATCCTCTGTCATCCCCTTCTCCTCCTGCCCTCAATCTTTCTTAGCATCAGGGTCTCTTCAAATGAGTCAGCTCTTCACATCAGGTGGCTAAACTACTGGAGTTTCTGAGTCTATAATTCTTTGCATTTGGACATTTATTTCTATCACAATACTGAAAATCTCTCAGAGGTTGCTAATGATGGCTGACTTAATGGTTAAATCCAACAGCTTCTTATCTTTGCACCCACCTCCCCCTTGCTGCCATTTATACTATTTACCTTTGTGCTCTCTTCTTGAAATACTTCTGTCCTGGTGCATTAGGGATCTGATACTGGCCTGTACTTCCATCCCTTTTTTCTTCACTCTCTTCAGAGGTGTCCTATTTTCTTGCTACTTCCTGGTTCTGTGTTTGTTTTATTGTTTGATTTCTCTCTATTATACTTTCTTCCTCAGAGGACTGCATCCAGTCTCATGGCTTCATCTTAAAGCCCAGTCTAGAGATCAGGTCAGCAAGATCTCTTCCAACTCATACTTTGTACAAGTTGTTTTAAAGGCCCCCTTCCTCTGGATTCACAATGCTTTGTCTTGGCAGGGAACTGGGCTGTATTTTAGTCCCAAATTGACTATATACAAAGGATCGAAAAAGGTATTTTCATGTTGGAAAGGTATATTTTGTATGTAGACTCAGTCATTTTTAATGAGTTGGGGACCAAGCTGGGAATTCCTACTTCTGTTTCTTTCCCATAGTAGACTCTGAGGTTCACTATTATAACCCACTACCCCCATTCCTGTGCCAGTGCCTGTCTATATGACATCTTCACTCCTGGCCAGTGACAGATGGGTCTATAGGCATGTTGGCTAATATAAGCAAAATGGCCATGATATTCCCTCTTACTCTGAGCTATCTCGGATGAGGGTTGGTAAACTACAGTCCATAGGCCAAATCTGGCCCTCTGCCTGTTTTCATAAAGTTTTCTCGGAACACAGCCAGGCCATTTCACCTATATATTATTTAAGTAGTTGCCCCACTGGTCAGAGCCCCCTATGCAATACCTGTCTCAGGTATTCTAGTGTTTCGAACTCAATGTCTTTCCTCCACTAAAATGAGTCCTTCGTCTTTATCTTCTTCCTCCCTTCCTATACAGCCAGGTGGTGGTAATTACAGTATTCAAAAATACATATTCTCAGCATTTTCTTTTCATTGTTCTGACAGCCACCAGCTTCTTCAGAATTTAATTATTTTTTCAGTCCTTTACTATTCCAATCTGCACCATTGGCAATTTAAAGGACATACCTATATATAGTCTTCCCCCAACTAATTTTTCAGTGAGTTCTTAGTAGAAGATTAAGAGCAAAGGCTATGGAGTTGAATTTCAGGATTTGAGGCCCCAGCTCTGGTACACTTCACATGTACTATCCTATGCAAGCTACTTAATATTTCTAAGCTTTCATTTCCTCACATAAAATGAGTTCCGATAATGAATAACATGTATGTGTTCTAGCTAGTGCTCTATACACTTCCCGTGCATTCCTTCCTTCATTTCCTAGTCAAAGGAGCAAATGTTATTAGATTTGTATTGAACATTCTTAAACGGTGAAATCCAATTAATCTTAAAGAGACTGGCTTGTTTATTCTTCTTGAGTTCGTTTGGCTTCATGAAGAAACCTGCACTAAAGCTGGAAAAGAAAGACACTGATGCTGAGAAAGATTGAGGCCAAGAGGAGAAGGGGACAACAGAGAATGAGCTGGTCTAATGGCGTCACCAACTCAGCGGGCATGAATTTGAGCAGAGCCTGGCAGATGGTAAAGGACAGGGAAGCCTAGACTATGGTGTCGCAAAGAGGCAGACACACTAGGTGACTGGACAACAAGCCAGCACTGAAGTCAAACCCAAATAACACCGATGGCCTTNCTATTATACTTTCTTCCTCAGAGGACTGCATCCAGTCTCATGGCTTCATCTTAAAGCCCAATCTAGAGATCAGGTCAGCAAGATCTCTTCCAACTCATACTTTGTACAAGTTGTTTTAAAGGCCCCCTTCCTCTGGATTCACAATGCTTTGTCTTGGCAGGGAACTGGGCTGTATTTTAGTCCCAAATTGACTATATACAAAGGATCGAAAAAGGTATTTTCATGTTGGAAAGGTATATTTTGTATGTAGACTCAGTCATTTTTAATGAGTTGGGGACCAAGCTGGGAATTCCTACTTCTGTTTCTTTCCCATAGTAGACTCTGAGGTTCACTATTATAACCCACTACCCCCATTCCTGTGCCAGTGCCTGTCTATATGACATCTTCACTCCTGGCCAGTGACAGATGGGTCTATAGGCATGTTGGCTAATATAAGCAAAATGGCCATGATATTCCCTCTTACTTTGAGCTATCTCGGATGAGGGTTGGTAAACTACAGTCCATAGGCCAAATCTGGCCCTCTGCCTGTTTTCATAAAGTTTTCTCGGAACACAGCCAGGCCATTTCACCTATATATTATTTAAGTAGTTGCCCCACTGGTCAGAGCCCCCTATGCAATACCTGTCTCAGGTATTCTAGTGTTTCGAACTCAATGTCTTTCCTCCACTAAAATGAGTCCTTCGTCTTTATCTTCTTCCTCCCTTCCTATACAGCCAGGTGGTGGTAATTACAGTATTCAAAAATACATATTCTCAGCATTTTCTTTTCATTGTTCTGACAGCCACCAGCTTCTTCAGAATTTAATTATTTTTTCAGTCCTTTACTATTCCAATCTGCACCATTGGCAATTTAAAGGACATACCTATATATAGTCTTTCCCCCAACTAATTTTTCAGTGAGTTCTTAGTAGAAGATTAAGAGCAAAGGCTATGGAGTTGAATTTCAGGATTTGAGGCCCCAGCTCTGGTACACTTCACATGTACTCTCCTATGCAAGCTACTTAATATTTCTAAGCTTTCATTTCCTCACATAAAATGAGTTCCGATAATGAATAACATGTATGTGTTCTAGCTAGTGCTCTATACACTTCCCGTGCATTCCTTCCTTCATTTCCTAGTCAAAGGAGCAAATGTTATTAGATTTACATTGAACATTCTTAAACAGTGAAATCCAATTAATCTTAAAGAGACTGGCTTGTTTATTCTTCTTGAGTTCGTTTGGCTTCATGAAGAAACCTGCACTAAAGCTGGAAAAGAAAGACACTGATGCTGAGAAAGATTGAGGCCAAGAGGAGAAGGGGACAACAGAGAATGAGCTGGTCTAATGGCGTCACCAACTCAGCGGGCATGAATTTGAGCAGAGCCTGGCAGATGGTAAAGGACAGGGAAGCCTAGACTATGGTGTCGCAAAGAGGCAGACACACTAGGTGACTGGACAACAAGCCAGCACTGAAGTCAAACCCAAATAACACCGATGGCCTTCATCTAATTGCCAGTGGTGACGAGTGTGGCATTTCGCTTTGAGACAAAGGCATTCTGGCCTCACTTTTTTCTTTTAAGAAAGGAGAACAAGAAAAGTTCAACAATTATTTTCCCCTTTTTGATAGCTATAAACTACATGGGGCAAATAAATACTTTTATATTGCTATGTGGTTTTCTTTATTCTCTACATCTCAACCTTACAGTCACAAAGCAAACAAGTGGAATAACCAGAAGTCTACCCAGGACTTTTGATAATAAATTTCCTACCTCGTTTCCATCAGTTCAGTTCAGTTCAGTTCAGTCGCTCCGTCTGACTCTTTGTGACCCCCATGGACTGCAGCAGGCCGGGCCTCCCTGTCCATCACCAACTCCCAGAGCCTACTCAAACCCACGTCCATCACATCGGTGATGCCATTCAACCATCTCATCTTTTTTCACTCTCCTCTTTCAGTTTCATCAAGAGGGTCTTTAGTTCTTCTTCGCTTTCTGCCATGAGGGTGGTGTCATCTGCGTATCTGAGGTTATTGATATTTCTCCTGGCAATCTTAGTTTCAGCTTGTGCTTCATCCAGCCTGGCATTTTGCATGATGTACTCTGCATAAAAGTTAAATAAGCAGGGTGACAATATACAGCCTTGATGTACTTCTTTCCTGATTTGGAACCAGTCTATTGTTCCATGTCCGGTTCTAACTGTTGCTTCTTGTCCTGCATACAGATTTCTCAGGAGACAGGTCAGGTGATCTGGTATTCCCATCTCTTTGAGAATTTTCCGCAGTTTGTTGTGATCCACACAGTCAAGGGCTTTGGTGTAGTCAGTAAAGCAAAAGTAGATGTTTTTCTGGAACTCTCTTGCTTTTTCGATGATCCAGCGGATGTTGGCAATTTGATCTCTGGTTCCTTTGCCTTTTCTAAATCTAGCTTACTGCTTATCTTTCTTTCAATTTAAGAATCCATGCAGGGCTATAGTCAAATTAAAGCAGAAACACTCTACAGTAATGGTTAAGGGTTTTCAGGTATTTTCGAGGAATATTATTTCACTATAATTTTAACTTAGAGCAATGGATTAATGTGGCTTTTCCAAATTGCTACACGCCTGTCTCTTTGGGCAGACACACTGACCACTTGTCCTTGTGTCAAATATTAGTTTTTTAAAAGCTATGCTAGTGTCTCCTTTAGGGCTTTCCCCTAGAGACCATGAAATTATTTCTGTCAGAGGACTTAGGTTCTTTCTTAACATCAAAGGGTTCTTTGGTTTATTTCATTTCCTTAATCAGCTCATTAATTACTTCTAAATGGAAGTTGCACAGATCATACAATAAGGAAGTTGGATGGGATCTTAAAGATCTTGTCATTGAGCCCGCACATATTTCAAATGACCAAAACAGTTCCAAGTAGGCTAAGTGACTTTTCCATGATCATAAAGCAAGTCCACAACATGTTTCTTCTGGAAGAACATCTACCTTGCATTTATACTGGCCATTTCGTGGAATATTGATTGAAACAAATAGTCTCAAACTCACAAAGAATAAGCCTGACTCTTCTCCCCCCTTTTCTCTCTTTCTGAGTCAGCAGGAATTGTTAGCATCCAGTATGTATATTAAGATCCATACAAAAAAAAAAAATCTATCTCTTTTTCATTCATAGGAGCTGCTTTTTGGTAGAGAAAGCCTTCCATATGCTTGACTTTCAACTTCTTCAACTTCTGAAATGACAATGAGTGATATATGTATAGCAAATAAAATAATGAAATTTTTGGAAATTATCTGCAAAGTGCAACTCCCAAAGCTCCACAGTCCTCTCTGAAGTCAGGCTTTATGCCAGAGATAAACTCATACATTTCAGAACGTATGAACTTTATGTTATGCAGTTTTGAAATATGACAAGCCAGCGGGTAGAATGGATTGGGAGACTGGGGTTGACATATATATGCTGTTGATGTGATGTATAAAATAGATAACTAATGAGAAACTACTGTATATAGCACAGGGAACTCCCCTCAGTGTTCTGTGGTGACCTAAATGGGAAGAAAATCCAAAAAATTGGAGATATATGTATACATTTGACTGATTCACTTTGCTGTACAAAAGAAACTGACATGACATTGTAAAGCAACTATACTCCAATAATTTTTTTTAAGTAATACTGGAGCAAAAAAATTATGAAAAACCAATCTCTTATGAACACACACAGAGACTGGGGGAAAAGACTCTAAAAATTGGAGATATATGTATACATTTGACTGATTCACTTTGCTGTACAAAAGAAACTGACACGACATTGTAAAGCAACTATACTCCAATAATTTTTTTTAAGTAATACTGGAGCAAAAAAATTATGAAAAACCAATCTCTTATGAACACACACAGAGATTGGGGGAAAAGACTCAAGATAGTTGACTTGATAAGAATGATTGTTTCCCTCCCTCCCCTCAGGTTTGTCTCCATCTCTGACACTCTCATATATGCACCTGGCATTAGCATCTCTGCAGCCTCCCCTCTGCGTTATGTTCTACACAAGGTGGGGTCTTTCAGCCTAGAAAGACAGTTGGTCAGTCTTGTCTTTCCAGAAATCAGTACCTCCCTCTTCTGAGATTTTCTCCCTTACCCCATCCCTGCACTTCAACTCCAGAGCCCTCTTCATTGACTGCTTTGCATTTTAACTTATTTGCTAGCTTACTTTCCTAGCTCCACTGAATCATAAGCTCCCGGAGGCTTTTGTCTTATAGATTGTCTGGCCAGTGTGCAGTACATTGCCTGACGCACAGATGCCAAATTTAGGGGCTTGGTATTGCTCTAGTCTTCTTGTTACTAAGGAACATAAATCTTGTATAAGGTTTTCCCATACAATGGTATGGAAAGGCTGGGCCAGCCTGTCCCTCTAGACATCTGGTCCATCCATTAGAAAATAAAAACACACAGGCAAAAGACCATGAGCTTGCTTCTTTTTCCCTCTGGGTATATTATTCCAGGTTTTTTCTCTAAATATATTTTATTCCACATTTACTCAGATTTTATGATAAAGTTTATAACCATTTTTGCCACTCAGGTTAGGGTCAAGGATAGTTTCATTAAACTTTTAAAATTTTAGCTTCTTTGCCTTTTGTCAGAGTTTCAGTTCAGTTCAGTCACTCAGTCGTGTCCGACTCTTTGCGACCCCATGAATTGCAGCACGCCAGGCCTCCCTGTCCATCACCATCTCCCGGAGTTCACTCAGACTCATGTCCATTGAGTTGGTGATGCCATCCAGCCATCTCATCCTCGGTCGTCCCCTTCTCCTCCTGCCCCCAATCCCTCCCAGCATCAGAGTCTTTTCCAATGAGTCACCTCTT
>SJYX01018704.1:267932-281019 GCA_006410675.1 Oreotragus oreotragus
ATTTTTCATGATGTACTCTGCATAGAAGTTAAATAAGCAGGGTGACAATATACAGCCTCGACGTACTCCTTTTCCTATTTGGAACCAGTCTGTTGTTCCATGTCCAGTTCTAACTGTTGCTTCCTGACCTGCATACAGATTTCTCAAGAGGCTGGTTAGGTGGTCTGGTATTCCCATCTCTTTCAGAATTTTCCACAGTTTATTGTGATCCACACAGTCAAAGGCTTTGGCATAGTCAATAAAGCAATCCCAATCCCTCCCAGCATCAGAGTCTTTTCCAATGAGTCACCTCTTCGCATAAGGTGGCGAAGATGTTTTTCTGGAACTCTCTTGCTTTTTCATGCTTTGCTGGAACAGCCGTGAAGAGATACCCCACACCCAAGGTAAGAGAAACCCAAGTAAGATGGTAGGTGTTGCAAGAGGGCATCAGAGTTTCAGCAATCCCTATATATGATGGACGCTTAGACTCAGTGTTAACATTCAAGAAATATTTTGAGATATTCATTCATGGTCTGTTCTCTTGTACTTGCTCAAATCTCATTTGTTTTATGACAAATATTGCCTCAGGAAAGGCCTAATTCGGAAAGAAGTGTTTTAGATATTTTCGTTTGTGACAGCTTTTGAGTTTCAAAAGGTAACTTCTTAAATACTCAGGATAAAAATAATTACAAAAACAAAATAAAGCAAATCTTTTATCCCACCCTGAAGAGCAGATAATGATTCTCATGGTAGTGAGACCAAAGGAAAAAATTAAAGGAAAGCAGAGGGACCACAGATGCTTGGAAGATGTGGGTTCACCCATGTAGGGGCTCCATGCTCTGGCATCCTCTCTCTCACTCCCTGAATCAGGTACCTTGGAGACAGACCTGAAAACCTGGATCATATTGGGGAAATATAAGAGAGGGCTTCCCAGGTTGCACCAGTGATAAAGAATGCACCTTCCAATGCAGGAGACATAAGAGACACCTGTTCAATCCCTGGTTTGGGGAGATCCCCTGGAGAAGGAAATGGCAACTACTCCAGTATTCTTGCCTGGGAAATCGCATTGACAGAAGGAGCCTGGCAGGCTACAGTCTATGGGGTCGCAAAAGAGTTAGACTAAACGGGAGCAGTGGAATCTATAAATTACTTCCTATATGAAGTGCATGGAAGTATAAAACTGGAACCAGTGTTAGTGCTATTCCACCTGCTGCCAGGTCATTAGACATGAGTATTTAGGCTGCTGCTGCTGCTGCTAAGTCACTTCAGTCGTGTCCGACTCTGTGTGACCCCATAGACGGTAGCCCACCAGGCTCCCCCATCCCTGGGATTCTCCAGGCAAGAATACTGGAGTGGGTTGCCATTTCCTTCTCCAGTGCATGAAAGAGAAAAGTGAAAGTGAAGTCGCTCAGTCTGTCTGACTGTTAGTGACCCCATGGACTGCAGCCCACCAGGATACTCCATGAGTATTTAGGCAGACATGTCCAAAACATTCTCCCAGCTAATCTTTATGCTGTAAATGCTGCCAAGAGGCCAAGAGAAGGAGCAGCATGATGTCAGGAGTTAGGACAAAGAGGACTTAGTCCCAGGGTGTGTGAACTGCCCTCCAGCCACAGACAAGAAAAGAGGAAATCAGCACCTCAGAGAAGCCTGTGTGGGCAGTGCATGGTGACCATGGACCACGTCCCCACTCTACCTTGTCCCAGACATGGAACCCTAAATGTCCACAGCGTCATATGGCTCCTAGGAAAGGGGGGATCCTAGATTAACCACTTGACAGTAACAAAGAATATAGAAGTTTTACGTTGTGCACTGGATTTTATAGAACTCCCATTCCTTCCTTCTACACAAATCATTTTTTAAACCAACTGCTCTTTCTCGTCTATGTTACTATAAAAAATACTAGTATGGAAATAATGTTTGTTACCATTTTAAAAGTCTAAAGTGCACTTGTCATGTATGCCAAAACCAATACAATACTGTAAAGTAAAATAAAGTAATAAATAAATAAATAAACTGCACTTGTTTTTCTTTGAAGTGGGAGGGAGATCAAGGTTGGAAAGACAAAGTATAGGATGTGACCTTTGTAGGTCTTGAGCTCTGCATAGAGGTGAGAGGATTAGGGAATGAAAAGAATAATCTTACAGGAGAATCTCTACATGAGACAGCTTCATAGAGCTTCATATTTTAGTTTCCATCTCATTCAAATTCTGATCTCTAAGGACTGGAAACATCTGTTATCTTTCTGTTCTTTACTGATGTTCTCTTAAGGGACACAGAGCAAATGCTGAACATTTAGTAAAGTGCTCAGGATTGTTGCCTGTCAAAAAGTGCCTTATAAACTGAGTCCATACTGGTAATGAGTGATCCTTACCCAAGTTCTTAAAACACAGCTAAGCTACAAAAAAAAAAAAAAAAAAATTTGCTCCAAGTCTGCGGGCTCCATAGAGAAAGGATAAAAAAGTCACTGACTGGCTTTCTGAGTAGTTTACAGTTTACTCAAAGAGTAAAGGCTGAATCCGTACTTGCCAAGAAGCTTCTTGTAAATATCTAAGTCCTGAGGAGTTTTTTCCTTTTAATTGGAGGATAATTGCTTTACAATATTGTATTGGTTTCTCCCATACAGCAACATGAATCAGCTATAAGTATACATATACACTCTCCCTCTTGAGCCTCCCTGAGTTCATAATGCAACTACTGATGGGAGAATTTTTTACTCATATCTGATTAGGTCTTCACTGGTCTTCTGGGACATCTATGGGATTTCTTAGCCAAAACTTGATAACTGCCTATGTATGGCCCAGCTTCTTACTTTTATTGTGCAGATAGAAGAGAGTGGTGTGCAGAAGCAGACTTGTGTGCACGGATGGGGCAAGAGATTAACCCTCCATGCACAGTCAAATGCAGGCTCTGAACAAAAATCTTTTCTGAAAGGCCAGACACTGAATGCGCCAGTTTAAGCAACACTGGGGTATAATCTGGAGAAGCAGTCAGCATCAGGGCTACCAGAATATGGCAAATGAGGTCAGGTCAGTCAAAGAGAATAAGATGGCAGGCAATCAAAGAGGGATGCCGAACAGGTCAAGCATCCTTGTGTTTTCAGGGAAATCAGTCAGCAGATTGACTGGAGTTCATAAAGCAGACTCTTCTTAAGAGTAAAATGTAAAGTAGGATGCAGGCTCCTTAAGCACCTGGGGACTAGACTTAGGAACTGAGACACTAAAAATTAGTTGAGAACTCATGTTACAATGGGAGATCTCAAATCTCTGGGGCAGGGCTAGCAGTGAGTCAGACGGTAATAGATAGAAGCATATGACCAGTGTTAGTGATCAGAGAAAACCGGATATTCTGTAGGGCTTTGTCTATTCTAGGGCTCCCCTGGTGGCTCAGTGATAAAGAATCTGCCTGCCAATGCAGGAGACGCAAGTTTGATCCCTGGGTCAGGAAGATCCCCTAGAGAAGGAAACAGCAGCCCCCTCCAGTATCTTTATCTGGGAAATCCCATGGACAGAAGAGCCTGGCAGGCACCAGTCCATGGGGTTACACAGAGTCAGACAGGACTTAGCAACTAAACAACAACAATGCCTATTCTGGGCTTCTAATGTTTGTGATTGACTACCAGAAAGTTATAGGGGATGGGGAAGTTAGTGCAGCTATTTCAATGCATTCCCTATAGAGGCTATTCCTGGAGATTATGATTGCCCACCTTCCTTAGGTACAATGTCAAGGATTCTTCTAAATCCCCTTGGGAAGTCCTGTTAAAGTGGCATCAGCCTGATACTTTCTCTTCCAAGATTACTACATCTTGCTTTAAGATCTAAATAAGGATGTTTTCTTGTCTGAGTTCCTGGCCTGTCCTCCAATGCCCTGATGTTAAAACTCCTTTCTCTTGTTTTCTCTCAGGAACTCTCGGAGTATAACATTTCTTTAGCAGGTGTAAAAATCACCTGAAGAACATAAAAAGCATATTTCTGAGCCTTTGTCCAGAGTGTCTGATTCAGTTAGTCTAGCTCAAGGCCCTGAAATAGGTATTTTAACAAAAACTCCAGGTGGTAATGATGCAGGTGGTCCATGGGTCACACTTGAAAAGCACTACCTTAAGGCATCTAAATACCTTAGGGATTTTGGCAATTTACTGGCTCTATTACAGCTCTCAGACTATCTCTTGCTCCCCATATAACAGCACAAACCATTCCTTATCACACCATATGTCTTGATTTTGGATTAAGAAAATGGTCCCCATAACATTATCCTGGGCCAAAACACTGAGAGTTTTAGGATACAATTCAAAATTCAAGATAAATTGTGTTTTGGCTGTCTTTAATTTTGTTGTTATCTACAATTGAAGGGGCAATTAATTTTTATTGAAATGTAGATCTATTCTGGGATAGGAAGATGGTTTCAATTTATACCTGAAATATGAGATAGTATCTCTGTGCTCTCCTCTCTTTCTAGTTTATTAGAGAACCGTTCTTTAACTCAAAGCATAAAGACAGATGGAGACTCTTGGTATAAATTAAAAAGGAGTATTTGGGATATTTTCAGTGTCTCTTTCAGAATTGGAAGCTGGGCAGCAAGCACTCATCACGTATGGAAAGATTTACATTGCCTGAGTGGGCTCAAGTTTGATGTAGCATAAATGGTATTTTCAAGAGTTCCAGTTCCCCAGATTTTCCATGGCTACAGTATATGCTCTTCTCTCTGCTGAGAAATATGCTAGTCTAGGGAGTAATGAATAAGCATTCTTCCAGGCACTGTACTCATAGCCTTTTGTTTAAGGCCAAGTTTAGTGTGACTGTTTCACATATGATTTTGTTCTTCGTGAGTTGGATTGGAAAAAATGAAAACTTGGTCTAAAAATAAATATATCAGGCATTTCACCACTAATCAGTAAACATTTGTTATAACTAGGGTCTGTAAGATCTATATAGCAGGCTCATGCCACGTATTGCCAGGCCAGGCTGGTCAAAACTCTCTTCTGTGTTTACCTTTTCTAACCCAACAAAGAAGTAAGGAATCACAGAAAAGAAGGAACTCCATGAAATTGTGTATACAGCAAGTTGTCCCAAAATTTAAAAAAAGCAGATACAACGGGAAATAAATGTCCTCATTTTGGGAATGTATGCAGTCTTTTTTTTTTTTTTTTTTTTATAGTAGCCTTACCAATTTCTCAGTGCTTTAAATTCTGCTGCTGCTGGGAACTTCCCTGTTGGACCAGTGGTTAAGACTTCGCCTTCCAGTGCAAGGAGTGCAGGGTTCGATCCCTAATCGGGGATTTGAAATCCCACATGCCTCAAAGCCAAAACACCAAAATATGAAACAGAAGCAATACTGTCACAAATTCAATAAAGTCTTTAAAAATGGTCCACATTAACAAAAAAAAAAAACTTAAAAAAATAAATTCTGCTGCTGTAGCATGTTCAGGTAGACCTTGAATACATATTTGAGGGTAAAGATAGATACTAATATTATAAAATATTGCTCTCTTCCAAAAAATGGTTAGGATTTGAGAGATGACCTCAGAAGAGAGATTACATGTATGAAAATACGGAGTCACGAATTGTGTTCTCCAAATGTTTTCAGCTCTCTGCTCTCGGGTCACATAAAAGAATTATATTTCCCATTTCTGAAGTGAGCCATGGGCCATGTAACTTTCCTTAGCCAATGAAAGATGGACAGAAGTTACACGTCTTACTTTCGGGTGGACGTTTTAGGCGCCAGTGTCCAGAATACTGCGAGCTCTTCCTGATGCTCTAGGAGCGTAGGGGTGCTTATCAGGGTTTTTGAATGAGTATGATGAGCTGCAGCTTCTGCTGACCCACAATGGACAATAGTATAAATCAGACATAATTTTTCCTATAGAACTGGTTGTTAGTGCAGCATCATTTAGCCTATCCTGACTAGTAAAGCTATAAGCATGGAGACAAAACAACAACAAAAAATGCTTTGAATATTTTAATAGAAAATGAGGGTTTCACAAGTAAAGATGTAAAGATAGAGGTTGTCAATAATGTACATGTGTGTATTGT
This sequence comes from Oreotragus oreotragus, assembly GCA_006410675.1. Classification (NCBI taxonomy): domain Eukaryota; kingdom Metazoa; phylum Chordata; class Mammalia; order Artiodactyla; family Bovidae; genus Oreotragus; species Oreotragus oreotragus. The sequence goes on from SJYX01018704.1 coordinate 273,941, forward strand.
ATATTCCTTAAAGGAGTATGATGGAAAGAAAGAAGCATGCTTATTTAATTTTGGAGTCAAAGCTGAATTTCAAAGAACTAAAAATAATAGTAAAAATTTGTGTTCATTTATATATACATTAATGAGAAGTAATGTACAATAAAACTCTCAACAGTGATAACATTTGAAAATTAAAAACTGAAGTGAATGCTATAGAGATACTACTTTTCGTTCAACAATTTAAATTTTTCTTTGAGCTTGAAACAAATTTATATTTAAAAATACAAATATGGAAAAATTTGCTGTCATTCCCCATTAAAAATCTAAAGTTTTAGCTATTTTTTAAACTGCATTTTATTTATTATTATTATTATTATTACAATATTGTATTGGTTTTGCCATACATCAACATGAATCTGCCACGGGTGTACACGTTCCCAATCCTGAACCCCCCTCCCACCTCCCTCCCCATACCATCCCTCTGGGTCATCCCAGTGCACCAGCCCCAAGCATCCTATATCCTGCAGATAAAATATGGTGATCAGCATTAAGAGAATTAAGAGTATGTTGATGCTGAAAAAGAACCCAAAATCAAGGATTTGGAAGGAAAAGCAGTATTATATTTTATCTATTTAAAAGCCAGAGTGCACATGGTCTACTCAATAGCATAGATTGCTTTGAAGAAACTTGCCCATTAACTGTAAATGTAATTTTTAATTCCAGTAAACTTTAAGTATGTTAGACTCATACTTGTTGACTCATTGCATTATCTCTTAAAAATTCTCTGATTTTTTGCAGTTGTCCCCAAAGTTAATCTGAACACTCACAATTTTTTTTAACCCTGAAACTAGTCCATGCCCCCTCATTTTTTTTAAAAATCTTTTTAAAATCCCTCCTTCCTGCTTCAGACTTCCCTGGTAGTTCATTCAGTAAAGAATCCACATGCAATGTGGGAGACCTGGGTTTGATCCCTGAGTTGTGAGGATCCCCTGGAGAAGGATATGGCAACCCACTCCAGTATTCTTGCCTGGAAAATCCCATGGACAGAGAAGCCTGGTGGGCTACTGTCTGTGGGGGGTCACAGTCAACTTGACACGACTGAGCAACTCAGCACACACAGCACAGTGTGACAATTTATGGATAATGTTCCAAAATGCTAATTGCTCAAAAAACATTTCCAGTATGTCTTTCTTCCCAACAGTATCCCTGTTCGACTTTATTTTCTTAGGAATTATCTGATCTCAAAGAGCTTGTTTCCTCTTTCAGAAATGCAGAATCATCAAGTTGATTTATGATAGTACAGTTTAAAGCTCTGTCAGACTTCATTGTCATGCACCATTGAAGTACATGAACAAATTGCTCCCATCAACTAATATTTGGATTTAACTCACTGTCATTGTTTAATTAGGCTCAAAACTGTCACCGTAGGCAGAGAACTCACTGTTTTTCCATACTTAGGAAATTCTAGTTGAAATGGAAGAATATTTTTCCTGGCCCCATAAATTAGAGACAGTAAGATAAATAGAGAGTTGACAGATATAAAAGAAGCAAAGTTAGCTTCCAGTTATATAACACTAATAAATTTTTAAAGAATGAAATTTTGTCCTAGCTGGAGGTCATTAAGTGTTGCAGCATACAACTTCACTACCCCCTATGTCTGTGAACATTATGTAGGACAGAATAGGTGAGCTTTAACTTTGTCTAGATAAGTTTGATGTACTTTGTTGAGTATGAAAAATCTCTAAAATGTATACTTCAAGAAACTGCCAGAAATAACTCTTAAGTTCTCATTTACAATAAATTTCTGTGGTCCTTAAAGAAACAAAGTTAAGCAAGTGGTATGTCTCCTTAAGTGGGTGACTACTTAGAGATATCTGCTTTGATTTGGGGACATGGGTTTTTTAAAATACAGGAACTGGGTGGATACATAGCTTGCAACTGATAGCCCAGATAAATGAAAATGAGGTGAGTAGAAATTTTAAACCTGTTTCCCACAGAATAATCCAAAGATAAGCTAGTCCTTCGTCTTTTAGTTCTGTTTATGGTACCTGGTAAACTCTTTTCCATCACATTCTGTTTTTAAACAAGTCTTCAAAGCTTTAAAATTATGACCCTCAGTTTGTATATACTCTTTTTTTTAAATCTTAGATAAAATATGTGATGGAATGAGATTAGGCTATTTCCTGTCACGGTAAAGTAGAATGCTCTTGTGTATTCTTTGAAAAGAAGAGATTAATAGTCCCTAAGAAAATCCTTTTCATTATTAATCCACTGTCCACAGCACAGTAGGTGTTGCCCAACACACACACACACACACACACAGAATCAGTACCTTTTTTTTTTTTTTGCAAATTTATGACTCATTGTCAGCATGTATCCTACAAGAAAAAGAATAGCAAAGTGATGGGGTATAAATAAGAAGATTTTTGAAGGAAATTTATTGAGGTTTCACCTGAGAAGAAAATGTTTTGATTTATTTAGCATTATGAGGTAATGATTAGGAAGACTTAGTGTATAACTCTTGCCACTTTCTTTAGGAAACTATATTCCTTATGTTGAGGGGGAAAGGCATGCTTAATAGTTTAATGAGACAATCTAAATGAATATCATAGAGAGGGGATAAAGTCATATATTCTTGAATTTTGAGGAAAAATACACTTTTACCTTTAGTTTTAATGAAATGTCAATTTTCTATGACCATTTCTTTTGCTTTTAGGTTGTTTGAGTCTACTGAAGTGTGAGACTTTCATAATACAATTTACATCTGTCAAGAGGGTATCTGAATTCTATTGACATAATGAAGTGGTAGAGTGAAAAAGAGATACCATATGCCACTGAAGATTATTCTGCAGATGTTTTCAGTGCCCTTTTTGTAACATTAGTTATGAAATCAGTGGGATAGTTAATAAAATACAAGCAGAGAAAAAATAATACCTAAATATAATCATAGTATATGATGCTTTTAAAATATGCTATCTTCAAAGTATTATTGTAGATTCTTTTACTTAAACATTATCTTGAGCATCTCAGAAAATTTCAATTATGTGATCTTTCAAATGAGTAATACTGAGCCTGTAACGACGTTCGTCCCTCTGTTTCATCTCACCAGTGGCTTCATCTGATGTGTTCTGCAACTGATAAAAATCTACCCTCATGCACTTACTGGGTTTTTCTCCTCAAAGGACAGCCTGAGAGGTATTAGGAATGAAAGGGAGAAACATTGCTTAATTAGCTCAAGGGCATTTTCATGAGTAGTTGTCAACATCCAGGGTCAAGGAAGCTCTATCAAGTATAGAGCTCTATCAAGTATAGAGAAAAATGTCACTTCTTCATTCCACATTATACTTTTTCACATTTTAATATTTTGAAATTGACATTTGTCTGAGAATTGACATATACTTTGATATAGAAATTCACACAAAGTTCACACAAAGGAGTCAACCTTACCCAGATGTTTAAAAATATATATATATGGTAATAACCTAATGACTTACTCTTCCTCATTCTCCATCTCGGTTCTATTTTCTATTCTCTTCCTCTTTCTCCCACTGAAAGGCAGTATGGTTTATTAGAGAGACCATGGGCTGTGGATTCCAACAAATTAGGGTTTGAACTAGAGTCTGCTAGAGTGGACTATTTGGGCTTTCAGTTTTGTTTGTTTATTTTTTTCTCCACAGGAGAATAATGATGCCATTTTCACAAGACTATTGTGAAGTCTAATGAAACTGTATGTGTAGTAAATAATAATTGCATGTGTAGTAAATAATGTATGTGTAGGTAAAAAAAAAATGTATGTGTAGTAAATAATAATTGGGTCCCTCTTCCAGTGTTTGGGGTGCCCACCAGGGCACCTTTGGAACTCCTTATTTTATTCTGCTGGAACTCCTTATTTTATTTTCCCATCTTCCCTCATATAACCCTCATTTTGTTATTGTTAGAATAAGTGAGCTTCAAAAGAAAAATAGACAATACAGTAACAGAAACAAAAAGATTATTTTTCTATGTATAGTGCTATGAGACCAAGTTAATATATTCTCAACTCAATGAAAAAGAAAACTACTTCGAATTCATTTGTTTCTAAGTAATAAAAGCCAAGTTTTAGTATCCAGAACTTCACTTTAAATATCAATTTAGCCTTTTCCTGAAAACATCAAAAATAATTTGTAAGCTAAGAATGCATGACTTCTTTCTAAATAGATATACATGTCAAACATATTAATGTTAGAACTCAATCAAGTCACTTCTTAAAAATACCACATTAGTCAAGAAAACATCAAATCTCTAATATTTCAACCCCTGCTGCTGCTGCTAAGTCGCTTCAGTTGTGTGCGACTCTGTGCAACCCCACAGAGGGCAGCCCACCAGACTCCTCCATCCCTGGGATTCTCCAGGCAAGAGTACTAGAGTGGGTTGCCATTTCCTTCTCCAATGCATGAAAGTTAAAAAAAAATGTATGTGTAGTAAATAATAATTGGGTCCCTCTTCCAGTGTTTGGGGTGCCCACCAGGGCACCTTTGGAACTCCTTATTTTATTCTGCTGGAACTCCTTATTTTATTTTCCCATCTTCCCTCATATAACCCTCATTTTGTTATTGTTAGAATAAGTGAGCTTCAAAAGAAAAATAGACAATACAGTAACAGAAACAAAAAGATTATTTTTCTATGTATAGTGCTATGAGACCAAGTTAATATATTCTCAACTCAATGAAAAAGAAAACTACTTCGAATTCATTTGTTTCTAAGTAATAAAAGCCAAGTTTTAGTATCCAGAACTTCACTTTAAATATCAATTTAGCCTTTTCCTGAAAACATCAAAAATAATTTGTAAGCTAAGAATGCATGACTTCTTTCTAAATAGATATACATGTCAAACATATTAATGTTAGAACTCAATCAAGTCACTTCTTAAAAATACCACATTAGTCAAGAAAACATCAAATCTCTAATATTTCAACCCCTGCTGCTGCTGCTAAGTCGCTTCAGTTGTGTGCGACTCTGTGCAACCCCACAGAGGGCAGCCCACCAGACTCCTCCATCCCTGGGATTCTCCAGGCAAGAGTACTAGAGTGGGTTGCCATTTCCTTCTCCAATGCATGAAAGTGAAAAGTGAAAGTGACGTCGCTCAGTCGTGTCCGACTCTGTGCGAACCCATGGACTGCAGCCCACCAGGCTCCTCCATCCATGGGCAAGAGTACTGGAGTGGGGTGCCATTGCCTTACCCTACCCTAAACTTTAGTGACAATACCTCTAATCCAAATAATTTAGAATCTCTTGGACCTTTATACCGCTTTGAAAGAGATGACAGGCTGAGAAAGGGTAGTCAAGTGTCATTAACTCTTGGTCATATAAGGGTCTTTATCTCATTTAAAGCAATCAAAGGAACACAGTTTGGGCTGAGACCCTTAAAATCTGGCAACTCCTTCTACCCACATATTATTGACAGTAGACACTGGAAGCTTGTTAACCAAAGTCTGACATTGTACTTGTTTGTGTTTTAGTCAATTTTTCTTTAAGGTTTGAAATATTTATTGATCTGACTCTAGTGGCAGATCCTATCTAGAATATTTCTGTTTGTTGTATCTTAGTTCATTGGAAGTTTATAGATAGGCAACAATCATTAAATATTCCTATCCAAATCACTGCAGCATTTCCTACTTTTTGGCAGTCAGAATCTGAAACAGGCTATTTATTTGCATGCTATTTTCTTACTCAGCAAGTATCTTTTAAGAGCCATCCACGTTTTGTTATTTTAGCATTCACTGTAACTTGACTACACAATTTATATCTATTCCAAAAAAGAAGAGATGTTTTCAATGAATGAGGCATGGTGGAAAAAACTTGTGAAGAATCAACTTCTGTATACACATAAAATAATTTAAAAGCACAAAACTAAAAGTAAAAATAATTTATAATATTTCTTCACTTAAGGACCCTCAGCTTACTGTATCTATTTCATTCAGTTTTCATTCAGATGAACACGTGTTCATCTTGGATAGTCGTTGGATGTGCATAAGTGCATTAACTACTTAATGTTTACTTAGTTACATTAATTCACCACCAGAGAGTGTTTAGTGTCAATTTCTTGAGAAATGGTTTCCCTTCTGCATGCAATGAGGCATATAACATAAATCTGGTCCCTTATACTAATGTCCAGAATGAAAGATGTGAAGTTTACTCATAAGTTTAAAATAAAAAATTTAAAGCATATTCCAAAGTATCACTGTAATACCATTCCTTTGTAGATTAGAAGTTTTCTAGAATTGGAATCTGTGTTAATTAAGTCTGACTATTCTTGTCTACTTCTTTAAAAGTATGTGTATGGAACTTTCTAAGACCATTTTCTCTGTAGTATTCTTTTTAATTTTATGGACCTTATTTGTATTAGAACTTTTCCAGTTTCAGTTGTAACTACAGCCAACATCCACAAAAAAATGGAATTTATTAGATCACAAAATTGAGAAATCCAAGGGTAGCTCAGCCTTCAGGCATGGTATATCCATTTGGATCCAACCAGGAAAGAGAAACCACATAGTAATTTGAACAGGGGAAGTTTAGTATAAAGAATTGTTAACTGTAATAGAGGATTAGTGTATAAGTAATTAACTAGTACATGGAAGAGGGCATGGCAACTCACTCCTGTTTTCTTGCCTAGACAATCCCCATGGACAGGGGAGCCTGGCGGGTTACAGTCCATAGGGTTCCAAAGAGTTGGACATGACTGAAGTGACTTAGCACGCACACACATAGGAAGTAGAAGAATGCCTAGAGAAGTTGCTCAGCCGTGTCTGACTGTAGCCTACCAGGCTCCTCCATCCATGGAATTTTCCAGGCAAGAGTACTGGAGTGGGTTGCCATTTCCTGCTCCAGGAAGATCTTCCTGACCCAGGGATTGAACCCAGGTCTCCTGCATTGCAGGCAGACGTTTTACCATCTGAGCCACCAGGAAAGCCTTCTTGTCTATAGTTGTTGTTGGTTTTTTTTTTTTCCTATCTTATCATATGTCAGCAACCTCTTTACATCTAGAAGAATGGCTAGTAAGAAGTAAAAGAATTCCAAAGGATATACATATTTCAGATATAAAGAGCAGCCATGACTCCTAG
>SJYX01018704.1:294587-309218 GCA_006410675.1 Oreotragus oreotragus
CTTGAGAGTCCCTTGGACTGCAAGGAGATCCAACAAGTCCATCCTAAAGGAGATCAGTCCTGGGTGTTCATTGTAAGGAATGATGCTAAAGCTGAAACTCCAGTACTTTGGACACCTCATGCAAAGAGTTGGCTCATTGGAAAAGACTCTGATGCTGGGAGGGATTGGGGGCAGGAGGAGAAGGGGACAACAGAGGATGAGATGGCTGGATGGCATCACTGACACAATGGACATAGGTTTGGGTGGATTCCGGGAGATGGTACTGGACAGGGAGGCCTGGCGTGCTGAGATTCATGGGGTCGCAAAGCATCAGACATGACTGAGCAACTGAACTGAACTGAACTGAAAGGTTTTCAAATAAGATAATTTCCTCTTAGTCTACTGCCTATATGTTTTAAAGCTAGAAAGAGTTTTGAGCTAAGGAATGGCTTTTCATATGCTCAACTCCAAGCAAAAGGAAACTTAAAAGAGTTCAACTTAAGACTTGAATGTGGAAATGTCCAGAGAAATAATCAAATGTTATGATTATTGACTTATCAATGGTAAATAAAGAATAATAATACTTAATTTTAAATAGAAAAAATCAAGACAATTAGATTTAAAGTAGCTAATGTTCAGCTTGAAAAATATTTTTTTATGGAAAGTCAATATAGTTTTAATAGGCAACACATTGAAATGAAAAGAGCAGGGGTCTGAATTTTATTAATTTGCTTTGGAATTCCCAGATCTTTAGCAAAGTTCTTGGAAGTTATTTTAGCACCTATGCATTTCTGCTTCTGCATTTGCAAAACAATAATTAGGAAAAATACTAGGTTAAGATAAAAATAAGTTATATGTTAAGATGAATAAACTGTCTGATGCACAGTGTGAACATGCAGTTCTTAGCCCTGTACTTTGTAAACTCAGACTACTAAGATGCAACGTCTAGGTCTGGCTCTGTGCTTGAGTGAAGCTCATATGGGAGTCCATGGTTGCCAATGGTCACCTTCTCTACTGGCCGAGCTTTCCATGAGCAGAGTTTTCTAAATACTAGAAAATGCTAGAACTGTGGGAAAGTGTGCTTAATGGCTAATAACATTTTCCTAACTAAAATAGAGCTTATCTATTGTCTATGACAGATGGATGATGGATCCCTTTCAAGGTCTCCTCCCCATTGTTGGGGTGAAGGGGAGGGAAGGTAGGAAATCGTCACTAGATCAGAGAATTCGGCTAATACTTTCAGACCTGCCCTTTGGAACCATTTGTGTATCTCTTTTATGATGCTCATTTTGCCTTTTTCCCTTTACATTTTTAATCTTTGTGTTTGCATATATTTCCTTTTGTTTCATGGACTTGAAGTTTAATTTGTTTCCAAAACTTTTTAAAAGTTGAGATTTTTCTGTTTCTCAAATGTATAGNTCCCTTTACATTTTTAATCTTTGTGTTTGCATATATTTCCTTTTGTTTCATGGACTTGAAGTTTAATTTGTTTCCAAAACTTTTTAAAAGTTGAGATTTTTCTGTTTCTCAAATGTATAGCCACAATATCCCTCTGCCATTTGCTCAGGCTAACTATTTGAAAGGCAGTTCTCACCTCTTTTCTGGGAGTTTCACTGTGCCCTCTACTGTGGGGCCATGTAAAGTGACTTAGAAAACAGTGGGCCATGACTCTTTGCATAATTTTATTGAAGAGGCTCCTACTACTTTCAAACATTTTCATTTATAATAAATGTAAATGCTCTATTCCCAATCCCAGGAAGAAATATCTTACAGAAAACCCAAACAAACTTTTTGGCCAACCCAATATTTTTATAAATAGGTAAATTATTTAAATAGGATGTTATGGAATGGGACTATATGTACTGTTAGAGTTAATAAAATTTTTTAAAGTTTTGTGGAGTTTATTATGATGTGCTATATAACAAAAAAAAAAAATAGAAAAGCTTGATATGGAAGCCACTCGAGTCCTGGTTTTTGTTCAGCCCCAATAACTTTGACAAATGATTCCATGTTTCTTCAAGGCAGCTCTTTCTCATCTTTACAATAGGTCTTATATCTTTCCTGTACATCCATCAATAATTTTACTAACTATATACTGAAATATGCAAAATTTAGATATAAAATTCTATATAAAGCAAAAATTTAATGAATCACAAAAAAACCACATTATAATTTAAAAATAACTTTGACAAATGATTCCATGTTTCTTCAAAGCAGCTCTTTCTCATCTTTACAATAGGTCTTATATAATATCTTTCCTGTACATCCATCAATAATTTTACTAACTATATACTGAAATATGCAAAATTTAGATATAAAATTCTATATAAAGCAAAAATTTAATGAATCACAAAAAAACCACATTATAATTTAACATAAAGATGATAACTTGTTTTTTTTCTTTAAAAGAACTAGGTAATACTACCAAACAGTATATAAGTGATTTTTGGTTTATTTAAAACACATACACTTATACACTCATGCCTATACACTTGGATTAGGCAGCTCAGAAATGCAAATCAAATTACTAGGCCAGATAAAGATTTTTTTCATCATTATCTATTATATCATAAATGATATCTTTCTGAGAGACCAGAATTAATTAATTTTTTTAAAGATGTGGCATCTTGTACAGGGCTTTATATGTTTCTGTTTTATTTTCTCTTATTGTAATGACACTGTGTTTTCTAACCCTTTCTTGTGTTTTCCTATTGAAAGCATTCACTATATTCAGTGCTCTGAAAATTGCCAAAGGACAAACAATATTCCAAACTCCCCTTCTGCAATTTTGAGTTCAAAGATCCATAGAGCTTTAGAGGAGAGACAAGTTACCTGGCGTAGCTTTGGTTGATTTTTGTGTTAATCACTGGCTTCTCCTTATTCCCTTTTCCTTTAATCTCTGGTTATAATAGGCTGCCATTATAGTTGCAGACGTAGGCTGACAAAACAAGAACAAAGATAAGAGATAAAAGTTTATTTGAGCTGCAAGTTTACAGCAAGTGTGCATGCAAGTTGATTAGGGAGCCTGCAATGAAACTTATAGGCAGAGTCTCATAAAAATACATCATTTTGATACTTTTGCACTTGAAACTGTCTGCCAAAATGCCTTCGATACTGATCATTCCTTGCAAAGTGAATGACTTTGACCAAGGATCTGGCTGTTCTTCCCCTTTCCACCATTACCCCTTCCCCTTGCTCCGTTTTCAAAGCAGTAAAGACAAAGGTGAAATTTGACTCCTGCAAGTCTGGGTGTGGGTGAAATGGAATGGTCCTTCAGAGCAGTCAGGATGATTATCCAGCCACTTTGACAAATTTGCTGACATCTGTTCCAGAGTCATTTTTGCTGCACAAATCTGCCATTAACAAACAGTAAGGACTTTAATTAACTGAGCATACCAAGAAGTGAAGCTCTGATAAAATGGCACCATCTGGAATAGAGAGATGTGAGATTCTCTCCTCTGCTGTGTTGATTTGGGATTATATTAAAATTTGTCTTGATCACAGATGATTCCCCTGCTGTGTAGGGTTAATAGCGAAGGCTTTATGATTTGAGATACTTTGCTCAGGTGTGCCACTGCATTAAAATGTAAATTTCCTGAGTTTGAGATTTTTTCCTTTGGCCTTTTGTTAATGCCCCATTAGTGCTCATTAACTTTGCATGCTTCACACAGAGTCACATTGATCAGCTTTGAGCTTCAAGAAGAGGTCAGCCACAACCTAGCAGTGTCAAACCCTTGACACCTGTCCTCAACAAACCTATCTGGAAATTTAGTCAGGATAATCTCCATAGAAAAATTCACTCGTGCAGATTATCACAGACTTTTGGATCCAATTTCAGGCAAGGCATCATAGACTCTTTGAAGACCATGTGTACTTAACCAGTCACTTCAATCATGTCCGACTCTTTGTGACCCTATGAACCGTAGCCCACCAGGCTCCTCTGTCCATGGATTCTTCAGGCAAGAATACTAGAGTGGGTTGCCATACCCTCTTCCAGGGGATCTTCTTGAAGACTGAACCCCTGTCTCCTGAGGGTCCTGTATCACAGGCAGATTCTTTACTCACTGAGCCACCTGGGAAATTCATGCTAAATCCATAAATCCCAGATTAAATATGTGTTCATCAGACACACTGTTACTGTCTTTTGTGCATGTAACATTGCCTCTGTTTCATACCAGCAGCCTACCCCAAACTGAACCCCTGTCTCCTGAGGGTCCTGTATCACAGGCAGATTCTTTACTCACTGAGCCACCTGGGAAATTCATGCTAAATCCATAAATCCCAGATTAAATATGTGTTCATCAGACACACTGTTACTGTCTTTTGTGCATGTAACATTGCCTCTGTTTCATACCAGCAGCCTACCCCATTTAACTGCTTTATTTGACTAGATTTTTAAGAACCTCTTTGACTTGGTTCTTCAGCTTCCCTGGTGGCTCAGTTGGTGAAGAACCTGCCTGCAATGCAGGAGACCCGGGTTTGATCCCTGGGTTGGGAAGACCCCCTGGAAAAGGGAATGGCAACCCACTCCAGTATTCTTGCCTGGAAAATTCCATGCGTAGAGGAGTCTGGCAGGCTACAATTCATGGGATTGCAAAGAGTTGGACATGACTGAGTGATTTAACACACTAACATTTTAACACTTCAGCAAACAGGAACTCTGGATTTAGAAACTAAACTTGTTCCAGTATGGTTCAGTTTAAGGGCTTCCCTGGTGGCTCAGAGGTTAAAGCATCTGCCTGCAATGTGGGAGACCTGGGTTCGATCCCTGGGTCGGGAAGATTCCCCTGGAGAAGGAAATGGCAACCCACTCCAGTATTCTTGCCTGGAGAATCCCATGGACGGAGGCGCCTGGTGGGCTACAGTCCACGGGGTCGCAAAGAGTTGGACACGACTGAGCGATTTCACTTTAATGGCTCCCAGTTAAGTAAGTTTCCCTACAGACTGGAAAGAGTGATAGATTAAACCAGTTGCACGTTATCAGTCTTGGTTACCTCGGATCTAAGGTGAGGAGTCTAGTAGAAGCCTGAAGTGTAGATTCAGAGATAAGATGCATCTAGGACACTCTGTCACATACTTCTTAGCAAGGAAGCAATGCTTTCTGCCAATAAAGCTAAAGTTCATTGCAGCTTAGAGTGTGTGGCAGGGTCATTATTGAAAACATTTTGCATTTGGCAGTAGTGTTAGAAAATGATGACATGCATAGTCTAAAATTATGCATTCTATTTCTCATTTCTTTCGAGAGAAGGCTTTAGGAAACAATCCTAACATGCCTGAGACAGACGAGATTATCTATTGTTTAACAGTTGTTCCCTATGGATGTAACTTTTGTTTTTTTCTGGGAGATGGATTAGGAATTCAAGAGAAGGTTGCTACATAACCCCTTGCTATCTCTTAAGACAGACGCAAAAATGGGAATTAAGAAATAAAGATTTTTCACCAGTTCTTTCTTTAAATGATAATTATGTTCTTAAATTTACTTTGATAATCTCTAGTTGAGTCTTCATTAGTGGCTCAGGTGATAAAGAATCTGCCTGCAATGAAGGGGATCCAGGGTCAGTCCCTGGGTTGGGAAGATCCCCTGGAGAAGAAGATGGCAATTCACTCCAGTATTCTTGCCTGGAGAATTCTGTGCACAGAGGAGCCTGGCGGTCTATAGTCCATGGAGTAGCAAAGAGTTGGACACAACTGAGTGACTAACACACACACAATCTCTAGTTCTAATTTTCCATTTGTAAAATGGAGATACAATAGAACTCAAGAATTTGATAATTAAGAGAAAGCTCATGATAGTCTCAAAATAGGTAGCTTTTGCTACATATAGCTTTTTACCAATTCTAATTATCTTTCCATCAATCTTAATAAAGCATTTTTCAGATGGCATAGAAAAATATTTGTGATACACTGTTTAACTTGACAGAAGGTCTATATTAGCCTGTTCTGGAACAGCTATATTTACCATTTTACCCAAATCAGAGAGGCCTGGTGTGAGAAAGATATTTCCAAGTAATAATCAGTATCTTCAAGCAAGAAAGCCTTTTGTATTTTGTAAGACTGTACAAATATTTGTCACAGTATAATTTTTACCCCATAACTGACTCAGTGCCTAACAGGTCATTGTTTTTCTCACGATTTTAAACTAAACTCTGAAATTCAAGTCACCAGGATAGTGAAGAAATATAAATTCAACCTTAGCCATTATTTCTCCTCTTCATCTCATCTTTCCCACCTCCAAATAGCAGCTGTGTTAAAATTTCAGAGAAAGGATTTTTAGAACTTTAACCTACATCAGGCTGAAATGATTAATGCCCAAGCCACACAATGTCCTGATGATGGATGATTCTGTTGCTTCTGTGCCAAGGTCACTGGAGGCTTTGTCCAACCTTGGAGCCAGAGCTTTGACAAGTCACCATTCTCCTCTGATCCTGTTATCTCCATGGGGTATTTCAAACCCCACTATTCCAATGGCTTTTTCTTACTCTGAGGTCAGCATATGGGTCCCTCTCCCTCTAATCTAAGTTGCTTCAGTTGTGTCTGACTCTTTGCAACCCTTTGGACTGTAGCCCACCAGGCTCCTTTGTCCATGGGATTCTCCAGGCAAGAATACTGGAGTGGGTTGCCATTTCCTTCTCCAGGGGATCTTCCTGACTCAGGGACTGAACCCGTGTCTCTTATATCTCCTTCTTTGGCAGGGGGTTTCTTTACCAGTAGCGCCACCTGAGAAGCCCCTAAAATCCTTCTCTTAATCTCTGTCTCTCTCCACATCACCCCTTCCTTCCCTCTCAACCCCGTCCCAGCACCCCTGGAAGATTTTCAATTTCCCCCTCTGTGGACGTTTATAAACACAATGCTGATCTGTCTTTCTCGGGAGCAGAAGGACTGTTTCCTAACTAATACATATTTTCATTTAGTTGTTGATAGTTTTATACAGTTGCTTGTTTCTTCTTATAATGAAAGAGACTGGACATGCCAACATTTTTGTATTTTTCCTCCAGTCCCCAAACTATGCTGTTTATTTCAACGTGATCTTTTTGTAATGTTCTTTATTTTCTTTTGGTGCCCTGGGTCTTCCTTGCTGCACTGGCGTTTCCCTAGTTGCAGGGAGTGGGGGCTGCTCTAGTTGCCCTGCACAAGCTTCTCATTGTGGTGCCTTCTCTTGCTGTGAAGCACAGGCTCTAAGGCATGTGGGCTTTAGTAGTGGTGGCGTGTGGACTCTGGAGCCCTGGCTCAAAAGTTGTGGTGCACTGGCTTAGTTGCTCCACAGGGTGTGGGATCGTCCCAGAACAGGGATTGAACTCATGTCTCCTCCATTGGACAGGTAGAGTCTTTCCCACTGAACCACCAGGGAAACCTCTCAATATGATCTTTTCGGTAAAATTGTGTAGCAGGCATCAATATAAGGCAGAATTCCCACTGTTAGGCCCTAGGGCTGACTGGTTGTTCTCACATCCTGCCATTCCAAGACTGTATCTAGGCAGGTGATGAGATTCATCTCTGAGCAATAGCGCTCTTCTCTAGGTCAGCTTCCGTTCAGCTGTTCAAACCCCTCTTCCCCATCAGCGTTTTTTGGTCTAATGTGAACCCATCAGTTACACTTTATTGTCTCTGATGCTACTCCAGTTGCCTCAGATGAAAGTATTTTGAGTTTTTTTTTTTTTTCAGGTGAAAAAGAAGTATGTTGTTAGTAGCCAGCTTTCCTTAGCCTTCTGCAGAGAGGGGTAGTCTGAATCTAGATGTCCAGGCGTTCGAAGGTATTAACTCCATCTTCCCTCTGCCTCTGTTCATATTTTATTTTCTGAGAATTATCAGAGAGAAGGAAGCTCAAGAGAAATCCTCTAGAGAATGCGAACTTTTAAGTTTAGAATGAAAGAAAGTTGGCCCTCATACAGCAGTTCTTCTTAAGTCTTGTTTGAGATTTTTGAGTGATACTTTCCATCCCTGTTCTGTCATTCAAATGGCCATATGGTAGTAATCATCTGCGCTAATTATGAGAGAAAAAGATCCAAAAGGAAAAAAAGTTGAGTAAAGCAAAAAAAAAAAAAAATTTTGTATGATGAGGGTAGATAGGTGATTTGGAAGATTAATCTGTGGACATAGAACAAAGGTCTTGTTACACATGAAGCGAAGGCTGTGCTTTCCTGGACTTCATAGCGAAGATCATTGCAGAATCATCCGTACAGCTCCTCCCACCTACAGCAAAGGTGAGTATCTTTCATAAGCCTTGGGTAGAAAGTCATTGCTGATACCTTGTTGAAGTTTTGGGAAATACCAGCCCCAGTGTTAATTGGTTTAGGACAGAAGGGCATTCCATTAATATCTTTACAAGCAAGACAGAAAACAGTTTCTTCAGTCATCACTGTAAACATTTGCTGACTTATATTTAGCCACCATTGACAGCATCATTAATAATTTGGGATATCTCAATTAGGTATTGAAAGGAGTTTAAATGAATAGCAACAAGCCAGTCCACATAACCAAACCATCACATACCGCAAGGATAAATATTGTACAGTCAACAAAACTGATCATTTAAAAGCATTTTATAGGCAACATATTCCAAAATGAGAAGAAACAGCTAAAAGGAGCATTTTTTATCTGTTTAATGAACCACTTAAAGATTCATCATTTTTTTATAAGAGGAATATATTAACAGTTGAGATTTTTTGTTTACTAAAGGATAGATAATAGAAAAAAGTTATGGAAAATGTATTCTTAATTCAAAGATAATGCACAAAAGGCTATATTTTAAAAGAATATTAATGCCCAAAAGACAATTATAAAAGAGATAATTATATAAAATATCATTCTGCAGTGTATGTACAGCAAATAAAAGTACAGAGTGAAGTAATTTTTAAAATATTTTTCCACCTCTGTAACCTATCCCCTTACATCATGTTCAGAGAAAATAAGAGCCAAGGAATTCTGTTTGCTTGCTCAGATAATAGCTGAAATTGGAGAGAGGTAATTTGACATGATAGAGCCTACACAGGAGACACTTACTCAGTGTGTGTCATGGAAGCATCATAGCAGAGTGGAAGGAAGTAGCCTTGGGGACAGGCGGTCATGTGGTCAAGTCTTGGCTTTACCCCTTATTTTCTGCTTGTTACTGGTGTTTTTCAGTCTCTAAGTCATGTCCCACTCTTTCCAACCATACGGACTGCAGCATGCTAGGATTCCTTGTCCTTCACCACTGCCCTGAGTTTGTTCGGATTCATGTCCATTGAGTTGATGATGCTATCTAACCATCTCATCCTCTGCCACCCTCTTCTCTTTTTGCCTTCAATCTTTTCCAGCCTCAGAGTCTTTTCCATGAGTCAGATCTTCATATCAGCTGGCGAAACTATTAGAGCTTCAGCTGTAGCATCAGTCCTTCCATTGAATATTCAGGTTGCTTTCCCTTAGGATTGACTAGTTTCATCTCCTTGCATTCCAAGAGACTCTCAAGAGTCTTCTCCAGTTCAACTCTTGGCTTTATACCTTACTTTCTGCTTATAATAATAATAATAAAAGTTTTAACCTCAAAAAAAAGCACTTCCATTTTAATAGAGTTGAGAGTAAATATATAAAATTAAGAGAAGAAATAATCATATATGGCTAGTTATATAGAGATTCATATCGAAGTATTAATGACAAAGCCAGTAAATGAGTTATTCATATGATTCATCAAATAAGTATCCCAGATAAGAAACAGAGTTACCTTATTCCATTCAAGGGTTAGTCATTTCCAAAATCTTCCCTTGATGGCTCACCAATAAAGAATCTGCCTGCAGTGCAGGAGCTGAAGGAGACTCAGTTTCAATCCCTGGGTCAGGAAGATTCCCCTGGAAAAAGAAATGGCAACCTACTCTGTTATTCTTGCCTGGAGAATTCCATAGACAGAAGAACCCATGGGCTGAAGTCCATGGGGTCAAAAAGAGTCAGACACGACTGAGGTGATTTAGCACATGAATATATAGTTCCATATATTCAATGGAACTGAATATACCTATACATGTAAAAGTTTATTTAACATTCTTTAGCACGCCCCTCCACTGTTTTCAGGCATAGAATCTACTTCAGGACTTCCATTACATAGTTCTAACATTGTTTGTTGTGTAAATTTTCTGGCCCACAAAATAGTCTGATGAGGCAAGCTTAGAAGATAAGTGAAGATTTTAGTGAAATGACATGATGGGGTTTTCCAGACCTGAGGACTGATAAGAAGTAGAACAGGATCAGCAAAATGAGGTGAGGCAAGACAGATGGTAAGGAACTGATGTGCCCAGCTGTGGGATTTCTTTCTGTAGTCAACCTCTGGCACTGAAATATCAACTGGAGTCCCCCAAAGTTATATTTGAAAATAGTGCGATCTTCAGAGTCAAATCCGAATTCATCATCTGCTACGTATGTGTGTAATCTGGGGAAAGCAAGCTATTTACATTTTTGAGACTCAATTTCCTCATCTGTAACATAAGGATTATATCATGAAATGAGCATCTACCTTTCAGGGCTGTTGGGAGAATAGTAAAAATGTACATAAAGTCCTTGAAAAATAATCAACACTCAATAAATGGCAGGCATTATGACTGAACTTATTCTAAAAATGTCAGCCTTGCCTTTTATGTAACTAAATTACCAATTTTGTTAGATAATATCTCCTTTGTCTTTATTTTTCAACACAAAATAGCTTTTTGACTTTGAGCAATGCCCTTAACCTTTGTATGATTCAGTTTCTTCACACGTGAAATAACAGGGGTAATATCCTGAGGAATGCTCGAGTCCTCCAAGGTCATGGTGCTAATAGCCTGCTATCCATTTTCTTCCCGATCATAATTAAAGCAAGAGGCATATGCATCAATTGCTGCAAAATGCATAATCCAACAGCACTGACGTCAGCAGCATGAACTGTAGGGTAACATGACCTGCGCTACTTCTCACGGTTCCCCTGCTTAATGTAGCTGAATGTTTGGGGCAGGTCAGGCAGCTGTTTTATGCCTCATTTTTTTTTTTTCCATTTTATAGATTTTCTTTGCACAACTTAATTTTCTAATGATATAGAGAAAATCATTTGTCCTCAAGTCTATATTACCTCATCTATCCTACTGGCGCTCTGCTTTCCAAATGTAATAAATAGTCTAATGAAAGTGTTACATTGTTTTACCACAAGCTGGCTAAACACCAGCACTTCATTCTTTCACCCCAGTCAAACAAAAATGTTCTAGAATGTCATTTCTCTTTTAGTTATAGAGCTATGAACCTGTAACAAATAATTCACTAGTCATTTGAGAAACTGTCATACAGAAATGTGTGTTATAATTATTAACACAAAGGAGAAAGTATGAAGGTAATGTATTTATTAATCAATACCTTCTCAGATGGTAAAGCATCTGCCTACAATGCAGGAGACCCAGGCTTGATCCCTGGGTTGGGAAGATCTCCTGGAGAAGGAAATGGCAACCCACTCCAGTACTCTTGCCTGGAAAATCCCGTGGATGGAAGAGTGTTATAGGCTATAGTCCATGGGGTCGCAAAGAGTTGGACACGACTGAGCGACTCTACTTTCTCAGTATTTACTTGGTGGGTTTTCCTATTCATGAGTGAATTATCATGATATATAGTATCAGTATGAACATTTCCATATTCACAAAAGGTTTGGAACCTTTCTAATATTAAGGGTCTGTTATAATGAGCAAGAAAAAAATATTGTTCAAGCCATACTTTAAAAGTAACAGTAAGGAGGAATTTGGTGCTTCACATGGTGAAAGAATCTGCCTACAGTACAGGAGACTCAGGCTCAGTCCCTGGGTTGGGAAGAACCCTTGGGGAAGATAATGGCAACCCACTCCAATATTCTTGTCTAGAGAATTCCATGGACAGAGAAGCCTGGCAGGCTACAGTCCATGGGACTGCAAAGAGTCAGATACTGCTGAGCCTAACACTTTCACTTTACAAATTTGAACTACAGGGCCACTGGCATTTTCTCTAATTATGAGATCCTTTGATATGTATGTATTTCTTGGAAAGTGATTGGTAATTAAAAATGGTAGCACTTGAAATGATGTCTAGAGTTGTAACTAGTGTGGATCAAAAAGGCATAGTATTAGGATATTAAATTGCAAATGCTATAAAATATATTAGTAAAAAATTTAAATTATGTAAATTTGAAAGCTTCCCTTTCCTTTAGCATATGTTACTGCATTATTCCTCATCCTAGAGGAGAGTTTGCCCAGATGTGAGATCTGGCTGCTGGTTTATATGGTTGATGCATATAATTGTTGTTCAGTCGCTAAATCATCTCCAGCTCTTCATGACCCCATGAACTGCACCACGCCAGGCTCCTCTGTCTTCTATTATCTCCCAAATATTGCTCAAACTCATGTCCATTGAATTGGTGATGCTATCTAACTGTCTCATCCTCTGTTGGCCCCTTCTCCTTTTGCATTCAATCTTTCCCAGCACCAGGGTTGTGTCCAATGAGTTGGGCTTGTATGAAGAATTGACTCATTGGAAAAGACCCTGATGCTGGAAAGATCGATGGCAGGAGGAGAAGGGGACAACAAAGGATAAGATGGTTGCATGGCATCACTGACTCAATGGACATGAGTTTGAACAAGATCCAGTAATTGGTGATGGACAGGGAAACCTGGCGTGCTGCAGTCCATGGGGTCCCAAAGAGTCAGACATGACCAAGTCATGATTGAACTGAACTGTTCAGTCAGATTGAACTGAACTGGACTCTTCATATCAGATGGCCAAAATATTGGAGCTTCAACTTCAGCATCAGTTCTTCCAATGAATATTCAGCGTTGATTTCCTTTAGGACTGTCTTCACCTCCTTTCAGTCTAAGAGACTCTCAAGAGTCTTCTCCAATACCACAGATCAAAAGCATCAATTCTTTAGCACTCAGCTTTCTTTATGGTCCAACTTTAACATCCATACATGACTACTGGAAATAGCTTTGACTATAAGGAATTTTGTCAGCAAAGTGATGTCTCTGCTTTTTAATATGCTGTCTAGGTTTGTTACAGCTTTCTTTCCAAGAAGCAAGCGTCTTTTAATTTCATGGCTGCAGTCACCATCTCACTGATTTTGGAGGCCAAGAAAATAAAATTTGTCATTATTTCCACTTTTCCCCTTCTATTTGCCATGAAGGAATGGAAGCAGATGCTATGGTCTTAGTTTTTTGAATGCTGAGTTTTAGGCCAGTTTTTTCACCCTCCTCTTTCACCCTCATCAAGAGGCTGTTTAGTTCCTCTTCAATTTCTGCCACTAGAATAGTATCATCTGTATGTCTTAGGTTGTTACATTTCCCCAGTAATCTTGACTCCAGCTTGTGATTCATCCGGACCAGCATTTCACATGAGGTATTGTGCATAGAAGTTAAATAAACAGTGTGACAGTATGCAGCCTTGATGTACTCCTTTTCCAGTTAGGAATCAGCCAGTTGTTCCATGTCTGATTCTAACTGTTGCTTCTTAACCTGCATACAGGTTTCTTAGGAGGCAGATAAGATGTTCTGGTATTCTATCTCTTTAAGAAATGTCCACAGTTTGTTGTGACCCACAGAGTCAAAAGCTTTAGGGTTGTCAGTGAAGCAAAAGTAGATTGTTTTCTGGAGTTCCTTTGCTTTCTCTGTGATCCAATGAATGTTAGCAGTTTAATTTCTGGTTCTTCTACCTTTTCTAAATCCAGTTTGTATATCTAGAATTTCTCCATTCACATACTGTTAAAGCGTAACTTGAAGGATTTTGTGCACTACCTTGTTCAGTTCTGTTCAGTTGAGTCCCTCAGTTGTGTCTGACCCTTTGCGACCCCATGGGCTGCAGCACACCAGGCCTCCCTGTCCATCACCAACTCCCAGAGTTTACCCAAACTCATGTTCATTGAGTCGGCAATGCCATCAAGCCATCTCATCCTCTATCGTCCCCTTCTCCGCCCGCCTTCAGTCTTTCCCAGCATCAGGGTCTTTTCAAATGAGTCAGTTCTTCACATGAGGTAGCCAAAGTATTGGAGTTTCAGCTTCAGCATCAGTCCTTCCAATGAATATTCAGGACTGATTTCCTTTAGGATGAAGTGGTTGGATCTTCTTGCAGTCCAAGGGACTCTCAAGAGTCTTCTCCAACACCACAGTTCAAAAGTATCAGTTTGTCGGTGCTCAGCTTTAATTATAGTCCAACTCTCATATCCATACATGACTACTGGAAAAACCATAGCCTTGACTACATGGACCTTAGTCAGCAAAGTAATGTCTCTGCTTTTTAATATGCTGTCTAGGTTGGTCATAACTTTTCTTCCAAGGAGTAAGTGTCTTTTAATTTCATGGCTGCAGTCACCATCTGCAGAGATTTTGGAGCCCCCCCAAAATAAAGTCTGTCACTGTTTCCACTGTTTCCCCAGCTATTTGCCATGAAGTGATGGGACTAGATACCATGATCTTAGTTTTCTGAATGTTGAGCTTTAAACCAACTTTTTCACTCTCCTCTTTCACTTTCATCAAGAGGCTCTTTAGTTCTTCACTTTCTGTCATAAGGTTGGTGTGAGGTTATTGATATCTGAGGTTATTGATATTTCTCCCAGCAATCTTCATTCCAGCTTGTGCTTCCTCCAGCCCATCGTTTCTCATGATGTCCTCTGCATATAAGTTAAATAATCAGCGTGACAATATACAGCCT
>SJYX01018704.1:309616-363424 GCA_006410675.1 Oreotragus oreotragus
GCAATTTGATCTCTGGTTCCTCTGCCTTTTCTAAAACCAGCTTGAACATCTGGAACTTCATGGTTCACATACTGCTGAAACGTGGCTTGGAGAATTTTTAGCATTAGTTTGCTAGTGTGTGAGATGAGTGCAATTGTGCAGTAGTTTGAGCATTCTTTCGCATTGCCTTTCTTTGGGACTGGAATGAAAACTAACCTTTTCCAGTCCTGTGGCCACTGCTGAGTTTTCCAAATTTGCTGGCATACTGAGCACAGCACTTTCACAGCATCATCTTTTAGGATTTGAAATAGCTCAACTGGAATATCATCACCTCCACTAAATTTGTCCATAGTGATGCTTCCTAAGGCCCACTTGACTTCGCATTCCAGGATGTCTGGCTCTAGGTGAGTGATCATACCATCGTGATTATCTGGATGGTGAAGATCTTTTTTGTATAGTTCTTCTGTGTATTATTGCCAATTCTTCTTAATGTCTTCTGCTTCTGTTAGGTCCAGACCATTTCTGTCCTTTGGTGTCTCTAATTTTATTCCCTTGGCATCTCTAATTTTCTTGAAGAGATCTCTAGTCTTTCCCATTCTATTGTTTTCCTCTATTTCTTTGCACTGATCACTAATGTCTGGTTCTAGGTGAATGACCACATCATCATGATTATCTGTGTCATTAAGACCTTTTTTGTTTAGGTCTTCTGTGTATTCTTGCCACCTCTTCTTCTTAATATCTTCTGCTTCTATTAGGTCCTTACTGCTTCTCATTATTGTGCCCATCATTACACAAAATATTCTCTTGATATCTCCAAGGAGATGCAGGAGACACACCTTTGATCTCTGGGTTGTCAAGATCCTCTGGAGGAAGAAATGGAAGCCCACTTCAGTATTCTTACCTGGAAAATCTCCTGGGCAGAGGATCATGTCGATCCACAGTCCAGGGGATCGCAGTGAGTACGGTACGACTGAGCAAACATACATGCACTTTTGCAATAAGAAGCTTATGATCTTAGCCACAGTCAGCTCCAGGTCTTGTTTTTACTGACCATACACAGTCACATCTTTGACTGCAAAGATATAGTCAATCTGATTTCCCTATTGACCATCTGGTGATGTCCATGCTTGAAGCATAGAGAGTCCTAGTCAGAAACCTGAAATTCTCAGTCCACACTGGCTTCACAGGCAAGGATGTTACCCTATTATCAACCATCTCCACTCCTTCTTATATTCATGTTACTTAATCTATAGAACAAAATTTCTAGGTTGCCTTTAGCCTAAAGTTTACTTTTTCTTATTATACTACTTAAATATTTATCATTTTATACCACCGATGATTATAGTAAAAGTAGAAATTTTTGATAATGAAGATTTAGCCACAACTAAGAGCACAACTTACTGATTAAAGAGAAAATCTTCACATCTTTTATTATCACATGAATAAGTTCAAAATCTTTAGGAAGAGCTAGAGAAAAATCAATACATGTATTAATGCAAAATTGATTTTAGCATTATTTTCAAATATTTTCATATCACTTTCTGTCTAGAGAAATAAAAGCTGGTGACATAATTAGTATTTTCTTTTATAATAATTGTATTTTTAGTAACAAGGATCAGAGCTCCAAGTGAAAATTTCTCACCTCTTCAAAAAAATCATTTTCATATTTCTTCATAACATGATTATTGGATAGTAATAGCTATATAAAGTAAACCTGGCTGTTCTACCAGATGTCAGTTCAGGGGAGTTTTAAGTTTGAAAGCAGTATCTTGAACTTAAGATTATTTTCTATGACATCTATTAAGTTCCAAAAAACTAATTCACACTTTCTTCAGAATCTAGATAAAACTAACAGAAAATTTGGAACTTGAAACTGATTTTTCCCCCAGCCAAAAATATCTTTGTTTACCTTAAGAAAACTATCCCCAGCCCTAACAATAAAACCCATGATCTTTAAGATATCAGAGAGTCTCACATGGAGACATGTAACTCCCATTCCCTTCCCCTGAATTCCTATAGTGTTTTTTTCCCTCCAGGAGATTTGTTTCTATTAGCTATTTGCAGTCATCCCATGATGACTTCATAGAGCCTTTTGCTTTCATAATTTATCAGTACAGCCAGTCCAGTTACAGTCAATAAAAGACATAATGGATGCAAGGCTGGATTCTCACAAAGATCCCAGAGAAAATAAAGGAAAATAACGAGCAATTATTTTCCTGGTGGCTCAGACAGTAAAGAATCCTGCTGCAATGCGGGAGACCTGGGTTTGATTCCTGCCCTGGAGGAGGGCATGGCAGCCCGCTCCAGTATTCTTGTCAGGAGAATCCCCATGGCAAAGGAGCCTGGCGGGCTACAGTCCATCGGGCCACAGAGAGTCGAACACGACTGAGCAACTAAGCACACACACACACGATTTTGTGCCGTGAATCATCTGTTCTCCAGGGAGACTGGCTGCAGTTGCAGCATGGACCCTTTTCTGCCTCAGAGTAGGTGGCTCTCTCTTATGAGCTGACTTGCTAGACATTTTCCATGTTCTTCTCAACTTAGACCTTAGTCAGAATGCCAGAAAAATCTCCTTCTTCTACTCTTTGAGAGCCTTCTTCGTGCTTTATTTTCTTTTTAGTACAACTACTTCATATCAGGATGAGTTAATACCCATGGTCGGTCTTTACTGCAAAGTCCATGACAGAATAATAATCCCCTCAGTATACCTTGGACTTCCCTGGTGGCTCAGATGGTAAAGAATCTGCCTGCAATGCAGGAAACCTGGGTTCGATCCCTGGGTCAGGGAGATCCTCTGGAGAAGGAAATGGATACACACTCCACTAATCTTGCCTGGAGAATTCCATGGACAGAGGAGCCTGGTGGGGTTGCAAAAAGTTGCACATGACTGAGCAACTGACACTTTCGCTTTGGTACACCTCAATGAGTCCAACAGTCACATAGGAGGAGAGGACAGGAGCAACAGGGAATGAGTCTGTTTAGATTTCTCCATAAACCGCCTCTTTTGGACTATCTGGGGCAGTGGATCTGTAACAATAGGGAAAAAAGACCTAACTACTTGAGTAAAAATCATGAAACAAAACTTTGTAGTAAAGTAGGAATAACGACCAAATGAAGAATCCCATGCCGTTTCCTATGCCAGAGTCAAATGCTCAGTCTTTATGGGACTTTGAGCAAGAGACTTTTTATTTGAAGGTGTCAGTGTCCTCAGTTGTAAAATTCCTACAGTCTTTTTCATATCTATGATTCATGGTCAATTCCTTAAAGTGAAAGTTACCTAAATAGTAAAGCAGATCTTGCTTGATAGGTATCCATTATATCCTTAAGAGAGAAGTCAGTTCAGTTCAGTTCAGTCGCTCAGTCGTATCTGACTCTTTGCAACCCCATGAACTGCAGCATGCTAGGCCTCCCTGTTCATTACCATCTCTCGGAGTTCACTCAGACTCACGTCCATCGAGTCCATGATGCCATTCAGCCATCTCATCCTTGGTCGTCCCCTTCTCTTCCTGCCTCCAATCCCTCCCAGCATCAGAATCTTTGCCAGTGAATCAACTCTTCTCATGAGGTGGCCAAAGTACTGGAGTTTCAGCTTTAGCATCATTCCTTCCAAAGAAATCCCCAGGGTTGATCTCCTTCAGAATGGACTGGTTGGATCTCTTTACAGTCCAAGGGACTCTCAAGACTCTTGAGACTCTCAAGAGTCTTCTCCAAAACCACAGTTCAAAAGCATCAATTCTTCGGCGCTCAGGTGGATGGAAGTTAGAAGTCATCATAGAATGTAGGTGTGAAAATTTATTGAATCATTTATTTGATAGATAATAAGTAATAATTTAGAGGTTTTGCACATAATTCATTTCATTGGAATTAAGAGTTTCACATGTTATCATGTGGTTAAAGCCAAGTATAAATAGTACAGTGAAAATAATCCTTTTAATGTAGAGACTTTTCTGAGATATTTAATACAAAATCATGGCCCTGTACCCCAGATTCTGGTTCTAGGTTGAGATCTGTCCCAGTTGGCTAGTTTCTTTGTTTAAATTCTTAGCATGATTTGTGTTTGATATTCCCATTATCTTGGCTATTAAAATCCAAGTGCCTATATCCCTCCTTGATTCAGACCTCCTTGATTCAGAAAGTGTAGAATTATTGACCACTGGCTGGGTGATATCGATATTATGACAGAGTGGTATTGATTTCCTAAGCTACATTTTCCTTATCTGTAAAATGGAAATGATTATATGCATTAAGTCTTTACTCTCTAATTAGTTTCTTTTTTCTCAGAAACATGATGAAGCAGGCAAAGCATAAACTTCTGGTGTCATGTGGGCTCTTTTCACGTTCTTGTTCGTTTTAGCCTAATTTCATGCTTGTGCTTAGTTGCTCAGTCATGGTGTCTGACTCTTGGCAAATACCAGGCTCCTCTGTCCATGGGATTTTTTTCCAGGCAAGAATACTGGAGGGAGCTGCCATTTCCTTCTCTAGGAGTTAGCCTAATTGGGTTGCTATGTAAATCAGAAAAAGAGGCATTCAATACCACCACAGAGGTGATTGGTTTTATCATCAAAAGAGCCTCAATTAGATGTCAGCGGATCCCTTTTTCTTTCTAATATTATGACCTTAGCATTGACAACTGTGTGAGAAAGTGAAAACTAGTTTTAGGTAACGGATAACTTTTCATTAGCGAGAAGCAGGTCTCCTGTTGTAGGTTTCTTCCCGATGCTGAGCCCTCTTCCTCCTCCGCGAAACCCTTCTTCTGGTTTTTTTCTTCTCTCCAGCTGGTTGATGCTTATTGATCCCCTGTCGAGGGAGAGGTGTTTATTACCTCCACTATTGCCTGTGCGCACTTGTTTATCCTCATCTTCCCCTCCTTTTCAAAATGTCACAATAGCCTCGTCACAACAGATTGTTTGCTGCTATAAAGATTCCTTTTTTGTTGTTGTTTTAATGGGAGATGTCATGGGACATGTGAAGGGTAGTAGTTATCTGAAGAAATATTTTGACAACCGCCACTTAGCCAGTTTGAAAGTCTTCATGGAAACGCTTATGACTTCAGTTTGTCTGCATCATTTGTTTATCTTTTGCTTTATGAATGACTGTTGGTATGAACTGAAAGGTCTGTAATAGACCTTTATTTGTGTTATTATTTATAGCTGCCTAGCAGTAAAAGCCATGGAGCTCATTTTAAAATCAACAAAAATCCAACACCAAATTCATAAAATTAAGTACAGATTAACATCTGATAGGAACTCCTTAGATTCTCAGTTTACATGACATCTCAGCATCCATTGTCTGATTGGAGTGTCATTAGACAGGTAAGAAAGTTGAGACCTGGAGAGGGCAAGTGATGTGCCCAGGTTTGCAGTCAACAAGTAGCAGAGTTCCCCTGCCTCCCATTCCAGCTCTCTTTCTACCAGACAAGGACACCTCTCCATTTGCTGCTAATTCTTGGTGATGCTAAGATTCTTCTTACTTCTCCAGTTTCCCTTGTCAAAATTTGCAATGGTGGAGACAAGAAAAGTGAATAAGAAAAAGATGTCAGTGCAAAATTATACCAGTGTTAATCCTTCTATTTTATATACTTCTAATATGTTTTATTATAGGCTAATACATAAAACTCCTACCTCATATTTAAGTATAATTCCTTAAAAATGCTCTGTTGATATAGTTGGATAAATTCAGTTTAATAAAGCAAATTTATGTATGACTAACAAATTTGTTTTCACTGTTATAGTGTACTCTATTGTTTCTAGATTAAATAATATGGAGATTATGTGAACATATTGAATGAGTATCAAGATACAGTTTTAAAGCAACTATTAAAATGTAAAATGTGAATAAACTTAAATATGCCTCTTACTGTGAAGAAGTGATTGACGAATTGCAACATGGAAACAATGGCTGTTCTTTTCCATCATTAATTTTAATGATATTTTTCATACTGCAAGATGTGCTTTGAGACCTTCAAAGGATCCACACATGGAATTTATCAAATAAAAACTGCAGTGGTTTCTTTGGGTGACATAGATATATGGTAACCAGAATGTATAAGAAGTCACTTAGAACTTATCCTCATGTATAAATGAAACAGGGGATCAGCACCAGCTTGAACCTAATGTTTTATTGGGATAAATGTCTGTCCTTGTTCTATGGATAAAAATAAGCCTGGTTACAAAATTTGTACAAACAACTTGAACCATCAGAACACAAAAAATTGATATATGGATTAAAGTATCCAAAATAATTTATAACAAATACTTGTAAATGTGCTC
This sequence comes from Oreotragus oreotragus, assembly GCA_006410675.1. Classification (NCBI taxonomy): domain Eukaryota; kingdom Metazoa; phylum Chordata; class Mammalia; order Artiodactyla; family Bovidae; genus Oreotragus; species Oreotragus oreotragus. The sequence continues at coordinate 315,868 of SJYX01018704.1, forward strand.
ATTCACTCACATTCTGTCCCCAAAAGAGGTACTTTAAAATTAATATATGCTAATTTTTTGCCATCAGAATAAAGCTCCTACTTAGATTAGCCTTTTTAACATAGCAATCCTTTTTCCTAGAAATTCACTCTAAAGCTTTGAAAAAAGAAATCTACAGAAAAACAAAAATATTCCTAATAGTGGGTAGTACCATTTACTAAAAAGAAAATCCTGAAAACTAACTTTATGCCTCCAAACAGAATAACATACAAATAACCTGTGTTATACCATGCAAAAGAATATTATTCAGACATTGAAAACAGAACATGAAATAATAATTTTATTTATATATTTTACAATTTGAAAGTGTTTTGCTTTTTTTTTGCAGTATCTCATTTGATGATTCTTGATACAAGGAAAATACTCATAAAATATTCAAAGTGAAATAGTATTTTAAAATTTATAAATGAACTATGACAATAACCACATAAAATGCTACATATGGATAAATATTGGAATGTGTGTATATGCATAATGTAGATAGATACACACATACAGTATATAGTTGAGGGAGCTATATATATATCATTTTCTTTAATATTAAGATATTTAATTTAAAAAAAAACTTGTTCTAAATTTTAAACAGAAGATGAAATGTGATTATTCCTCTTGAATAGATTAAACTAAAAAATATTGTCTTTTTTCATGATAGAATGGAATCAAATAGAATCCATAGAACACATCTTTTACTCTAATTTCTATGTGAATGAATAAATCATATTTCTCAAATTTTTAGCCAACCAAGATGAAATTTATTCCATAAATATATAATTTAAGCATATTCAAACTTTATTTAGCTTCCAAAAATAACCCTGGAATTCTAATAGTATCCCAACTAAAGAGTAGGAATAACCCAAACACTACACGTTTGTTTAGTCACAGTCCAAACAAAGATATAAATAAGTAGAAGAATTTGCTGTTTTTCTTAAAGTCTGTTGGAGATTGTTGTTTTGAGAACATCACACCTTTATATTTTTGATCCTCTAGCTCAGTAATATCTGAAAAGCATAGTGTTCTCTCAGTTTAATTGTGTTGACTTTTTGTTTAAAGAGCAAAACCCATCCCCTTCCTGCTTATCTAATGAAGCTGTTTTTCCTTATGAGCATGTTAGAAAATTTTTATTCAATTTAAAAAGGAAAACATATGTCTATGACTTAACTATTGAAAATTAAGATGCTCAATATGCATGAATTCACTCTTTCTGTTTCTCCAGTTCCTCAAATATTATTTAAGCAGACAAACACACAAATAAAACAGTAGTAGGTGAATGAATTTTAACCTGAGTCCAAATACTCCTGACTGGCTTCAAGACCTTTATGCTCAGCACAGCTGGTCCCAAGAAACACATAATTTGAGGACCTGAGTCTGCCATTTAATTAATAGGCTGATGTTTGTTTATTTTCTTGTAACTCCTGTGTTCTCTGCCTGCTGGTTCCTAGTTAGGTCAGAAGATATATGGAACACAAACAAAAGTGCAAGTAAGGCCCAAGTGACTTCAGCAATGCAGCCTCTCCCCTAGGCACCCTGCTTGCTGCTGCTGACAAGTGCTCAGTTGTGTCCAACTCTTTGCAGCTTCATGGACTGTAGTCCACCAGGCTCCTCTGTCCATGGGACTTTTTCCAGGCAAGGAAACTGGAGTGAGTTGAGGCACCCTGGTTATTCCCAAATAAATTTATATTTACTTTAGAGAAGAGAGCTCTATAAAATATGCACTAAAGCAAGCTCTTTTTTTAGAAGACAATAGATTTTCTTGATTGTATATACTGTTAGTTTTATCATTCCCCTTTTAGGAATAAGTAGGGGTTCTCTACTTTCCTAAGACATTACTTTGCAAACAAAGGTCTGTACAGTCAAAGCTATGGTTTTTCCGATGGTCATGTATGGATGTGAGAGTTAGACCATAAAGAATGCTGAGTGCTGAAGGATGCTTTTGAACTGTGAAATTGAAAGACTCTTGAGGGTCCCTTGGACTGCAGGGAGATCACACCAGCCAGTCCTAAAGGAGATCAATCCTGAATATTCTCATTGGAAGGACTGATGCTGAAGCTGAAACTCCACTAATTTGTGAAGAACTGACTTATTGGAAAAAACCCTGATGCTAGGAAAGACTGCAGTTAGAGGGAGAAGGGGACAGAGGGTAAGATGGTTGGATGGCATCATTGACTCAATGGGCATGAGTTTGAGCAAGCTTTGGGAGATGATGAAGGACAGAGAAGCCTGGCCATCTGCAGTCCATGGGGTTACGGAGAGTCGGACATGACTGAGCAACTGAACAACCAAGGGGTTCCCCGGTGGTTCAGATGGTAAAGAATCCATCTGCACTGCAGGAGACCTGAGTTCGATCCTTGGTTGGGAAGATCCCCTGGAGGGCATGACAACCCACTCCAGTATTCTCTCCCCATGGACAGAGGAGCCTGGCAGGTACAATCCATGGGGTTGCAAAGAGTGGGACATGACTCAGTGACTAAGCACAGCACAGTGATTCCAAAACTCTGATCATGTATTCACGAGTACTTAGATATGCATCATGTTCTTTCTCTCTGCATGTACACACAGACACACTTAATACTGTTGGTAAGAGAAATGATAATAACAGATATAAAGACTGAATGTTTCCACTTGCAGAGATTATAAACATGGGTGAGTTAGTTTGAAATTTTTTTTCAAAAATGATTCCCAAATATTATGATCTAGAGTTATTGGGGTTTCTTTTCTTCTTTTTCTGTCTTCCTTTCTTTTCTTTCTTTTTACTACATGGTAGTAATGATTGTTGCAGAATATTTAGAAAATAGAAAAAAGATCAAAAATAAAATTGCTGCTGTTGTCTCACTGTTGTTAATGTGGCTGTTTAGTGGAGAAGTTGTGTCCAACTCTTTGCGACTCCATGGACTATAGCCCACTGGGTTCCTCTGTCCATGGGATTCTCTGGGCAAGAATACTGGAGTTAGTTGCCATTTCCTTATCCAGGGGATCTTCCTGACCCAGGGCTCGAACCCAAGTCTCTTGCATTGGCAGATGGGTTCTTTACCACTGAGCCACCTTGGAAGCCCCTCCATGTATAGAGGAACCTGGTGAGCTAGAGTCCATGGGTCCCAAAGAGTTGGACATGACTGAGTGACTAACACTTTCACTTTCAAGGGACATTGACACTGACGTTTTGAAGGTTTTTCCCTCAAGGACCTACTTTGTAGAAAACAGAAGTACCTAGGTACCAGAGGATCCCAGGCTTCCAAAAGGAGCCCTTACTGAAGGATATTGGTGGAACAGCATCTGAGGCTATAATCACCTAGCCCAGGTTGCCAGGTGACTGAAAGCTTTTCCTCACACCACCTGACTATAATGGCCTGTCACACTGTACATGGGTGACAATTATATTGCAAGACTATATTTTTATGAAATTTTCAAATATGTCCAATGCACCTGATTGCACATTTTAAAACAACTCTAAATACCCAGAAATTCCTTTCCCTGGGTTCACAGAATGATAACCTTCAGAATTTTTTCCTCCTAATTTATACTCCTAAGTATTTTTTCTAAAACCACTTGAACATATTTAGGAAAACTTTCAGTAAAATCAGGACAGTGATTATTTACAGCATAGAGTAGAGAGATATGAACAGAAAGATCTTTTTGTCTTCAGGGGAAAAATGTCTTCAATACAAAATAAAATTATGTTTCAAGATACAGTAAATTTTTACTATTCAGGAAGTATTCAGTTTCATGATTTTGACTGTATGTACATTAGGAGACCTATGTATCTTTAAGCATCCACATAAAATGATTGACAATCTAAAAGCTTACACATTTTAGATTACTTTAAATTTTTCCCTAAATGACCTCCAATGTTTTAACAATATTTTTTCTCCATCACTAATAATAGTTATTATCATGTGGCATTGTTTCTAAGGCCCAAGAAAAGGAATTAAATTAAAGGGAGTGGCAGGGGAAAATGTGTTAGAAAAGTCATTTTTCTTATTAGATTACAAACTAGAAACAACTGAATTCTACTCATACAGGAACCCAGTTCGACCCTCAGTGGAAAGATTCTAAGGATTGCAGGCCAAACCTCCTTTCATATCTGTGTGAAGTTAAATACTGCCAGGAGGATACATCAGGAAGATATCATCACTGGAAAAGGAAGCAAGAACCAAGCAGAAAACCAAACCATCTTATTTGCCCTTTTACCCATTGCAAATAGTGGCCCATGCTTCCAAACGCTTTCTTCATACACTTAAACTTTAATACACGTTTCTTTTCATTTGTTGTTATTTCTATTCAGTTGCTTAGTCATGTTCGACTCTTTTGACCCCACGGACTGCAGCATTCCAGTTTTCCCCGTCCTTCATTATCTCCTGGAGCTTGCTCAGACTCGTGGCTATTGAGTCAGAGATGTCATCCAAGCATCTCATCCCGTTTTATCCCCTTCTCCTCCTGCCTTCAGTCTTTCCCAGTAGCAGAGTCTTTTCTAATGAGTTGGCTCTTTGCCTCAGGTGGCCAAAGTATTGAAGCTTCAGTATCAGCATCAGTCCTTCCAAAGAATGTTCAAGATTGATTTCCTTTAAGACTGACTGGTTTGATCTTTCAGACCAAAGGACTCTCAAGAGCCTTCCCCAGCACCACATTTCGAAACCATCAATTCTTTGGAGCTCAGCCTTTTTTTACGGTAGTACATGATTTGAAATCAGGATCTCGAAATGAAGTTTCTGAGACAAAGAGAGGATGGAATGTGCTCTTCTGTATTTTCTTTTGTGAAATTATACTCAGGAAAACACTAGCTGAAGTGTTTGAAAAACTAAGTGCTTTAATGGGACAGTATAACAATTGGCAGAAAATGCCAGAAATGATGTTTCCTTTTCCATTATTTTTGATTTGAGAGAAAATTGAAAACTCTGCCAGTAGATTTTTATTGTTAAAAGATCACTGCAGTAGTTTCTAAATTTAAGTAATAATAATAATTCTGACATGGTTGTGTTTTTAGCCTTTCTTCAGAAATAAAATGATTTTGGGAATAAGAGAAAGCAGCTGTTTCACTTTGCTGCATGGTGGTTTTGTTGGTAAAGAATCTGCCTGCAAGGCAGGAGACCTGGATTCAGCCCGTGGGGCAGGAAGCGACCCTGGAGAAGACAATGGCAACTCACTCCAGGATTCTTGCCAGGGAAATCCTATGGACAAAGGAGCCTGGCGGGCTACAGTCCATGGGTCGCAAGAATCGGACATGACTTTAGCAACTAAACCACCACCACCTAGCTTCCCTATAGAGTAACTTTTTACTTGCTCTTTAGTTAAATATGGTGCCATAGAACAAGAGCATTGTAGTAAGTGTCACAATGTGTATTCTGAGCAAAAATAGCAATGAAATGAAGGCCAAATACCTGAAAGCCTTTTACCTTCTTTTTTGTGGGCTAATTGGCTATTCAGGATTATGTTAGTGCTTTTTTTTTTTATTCAGAATTTAACGTGAAAGAATATTAAAGTCCCTGTTTTTATTCTTTTTCTCTGCTATTTATTTTGACTTATTACTAGTTTAATCAGTGGCCCAGTTATATTTATCTCTTTAAAGAAAATATCTGCAACACACTGATTCTAGCTCCAAGATTTTGAAATTTAGTTTTCTTTTTAAGGCTAGATTTGGCAAAGATGAAGAGGCTGGTTTTATGAAGTGATGTTGGATGGTGCAGTTTGCAGATGAGAATATTAAAAGCAGAGGCAAAGTATCATCAGCCAGTGGCATTCTCAGAGAAGATTGTAAAAATATGGGAAAGGGAGTTTGAAGGCAGGAACAGCTACCCTATGTGAAGGATTTGGTGTGAATTGCCCTGCTGGCTTGCAGATATAATTTCAAGGTTTCTCTTTCAGCTGGCAGTGCCACTTAAAATGAGGAGAGCAGAAATACATACCATGCAGGGCTGCATTTCAGGCTCTGCTTCTAGCATTCCAATAAAACTAGTAAAAAGAACCTGGTGTTTCATTAACATCCTCAGACTCAGGGAACTGAAAATTGTGACTCTGATACAGTACTCCAAACTATAGTTGAAAAAAAATGCCTTGTATGCTGTATTTAAGGGTAAGACATTGCCTTGCTCCCTTGTGGGCATTCCTCAGGATCTTGTAATTTAAGCAAATTAAAATAAAACAATACTCATGAAAACCAGAGTGGTAGTCTACTATATAGAAATACCTCTAAATGCACATCTTCAGAAGATACTGTGTAGCATATGGATGTGTGCTCAGTTGCTCAGTAATGTCTGACTATGCAACCCCATAGACTGTAGCCCACCAGGCTCCCCTGTCCATGGAATTCTCCAAGTAAGAATACTGGAATGGGTTGCCATTTCCTTCTCCAGAGGATCTTCCCAACCCAGGGATAAAACCCATACCTGCATTGGCAGGCAGATTCTTTACCACTGCAGCTGGGAACTCTGCTTAACGCACTGTGGTGACCTACACGGGAAGGAAGTCCAAATGGGAGAGAATGCGTGTATATGTATGGCTGATTAATTTTGCTGTACAGTAGAAACTAACATAACATCATAAAGTTACTATACACCAATAAAAACTAATTTTAAATAAATACCTATTCTGTTCCTTTCTGTAAAAAAAAAAAAAAAAAAAATTCATCTTCAGCTTAAAGACAAGCCAGACCCATTTTAAAAAAAGAATTATAAGCACATATTAGCAAAAACTATTGTTTTTTGTCTGTATCCTACATCAACTTCCTTTAAAAAAAAACAAAAACAAAACATTTTCTAAACATTTCTGTGCTCTTTATAAAAGCTAACTTGCCTGGCAGATACTCTCAAGGTTTTGTGATCATTGCATTCTTGTCTTCTCTACTCCCTCTATTTATAAAGCACATTTTATTTCTGTTTTTCTTTTGAGAAAGTTATAAATCAGCAGATTTCCTCCAAGTGCAAGGCCAGGCAGACCATGATTGTAGTTCAAGCCCCACCACTCACCAGTAACAAGGTGCAGGCAAATTATTCTCACTGATAAAATGGGACAGAATGGCATCATCCACTCAATGGATTTGAGTTTAAGCTAACTCTGGGAGATAGTGAAGGACAGGGAAGCCTGGCATGCTGCAATCCATGGGGTCATGAAGAGTCAGACCCAACTGATCGACTGAACCATAGCAATACAGTGGGGAGGGAGGTGGGAGGGGGTTTCAGGATTGGGAACACATGTACACCCATGGCGGATTCATGTTGATGTATGGCAAAACCAATACAATATTGTAAAGTAATTAGCCTTCAATTAAAATAAATAAATTTAAATTAAAAAAAATACAATGAGAATAACACCAGTTACCTCACAGCATCTACGAGGATTAACTGAGATAACATTTGTGAAGCCCCCAGCCCTGTGTGTCTCACGAGACAGATTTTCATAGGTTAACTCCTTTCCTGTTTCCCATTGGTCTCCTTCCCTTACCCTCCCTCAACCTAATTTCCAAATAATGCATGAATAATGCGTGAATGGCCTGATGCATTTGTTACTGAATTAACTCAGCAGTGAACTTGGCATTCTCTCCCCAAACTTTCCCCTTCATTAATCCTCCTGGGCAACATCCTTAAACACAGTCTTACTCCTAGACACCAGAAACCATGAAACCAGTCATGCACGAGAGCATTTTCTACCAGGCTTTCAGCTGGTCTCATTTGTCCTCAAAGACCAGACAGATCTTATGTTGTTCACAGAGGGCTGACTCTGGCCACGTGGTCACCGCCGTCAAGATCCACCACCAGGAGGACAGCAGTTCAATAAAATGTTGAACTCTATTTATAGCCTACTTGAAACAAACACTCTCCCATGAAGCCTGAGGAGTCCTCCTTGAGTACACAGAAAGTAACTCACTAGTCCCAGTACCAAACTAGGGCAACAGAAGGGTGGAAAATGCAGTAAGTACATTTTCTTTTTTTTCTAGCCCTCTGCAGTTTATAAAGATTTGCTCCTACGTGCTGTCTCATTTCATCTTCATACTGACCCAGCAGGGAGCCAAAGCAGACGTTGGCAGTAAATCCCCATTTTATAGATTATAAACCCAGTGTTTAGGACATTGGATGAGCTGCTCATATTACATAGTTGGAGAAGGAGGGGAGAGGAAAGTGGTTAAAGAGTAAGAATGATTTCCTGTTAATGCGATCAATCTAATCTTCAGTGAATAATGGTTTACCTGTAAGAATAAAAAAGAAAACAAAGAGAAATAATGTTTTATAGTGTTTTGGCAAGCTTAAAAACTGTTTCTTCTCCACTTCAGATAAGAAAACCAAAGTAAGATAAATAAAAGCCTGCTGTATAGGGCAGGGAGCTCAGCTCAGTCCATGTTCTATGATGATCTAGATGGGTGGGATGGGGTAGAATGCGAGAGGGGCCACAAGTGAGAGGATATATATATATATATACACACACACACATATACCTGCTTCATTTGGTTATACAACACTATAAGGCAACTGTACCCCAATTTTAAAATACACCTAGACAGACTTTACAGGGAAATGTTTATAAACATGTTTGTGTCTGCCTAGAACATCTACATGCAGAATGATTATATTTTAGGCCAGAAACACCTTTCTGAAATCTCTCCAAATTAAAACTTGCATCAGTCAAGACTAATCTTGAAAAAGATGGCAAGAATTTTTATGAGAAGTTTTAGTTGATTTTCCCAGTCATCTCTGAAATAGATATATCTTTATTATCTTTTTAATATGGGGGATTTACATAATTCAAATATGGATCCTCAGAGCAAGACTTCATTAATGTGAATTAGTTTATGGAGCAGAAATGATTTTATTCTGAAGAGAATTATTTTATTTTGATTTTGGCAAGTACTTTAATTTTCTAAGATCTTTCTTTAAGCTGTGTTACCGCAGAGTCGGACATGACTTAGTGGCTGGGCAGCAACCACACTAAAAGGGCACGCAAAAAACTTCTTGGCTTGAAAAGGATGCCTGATCTATTAGAATAGCTACACTGAAGTCCGTGTGTGTGTGTGTGTGTGTGTGCATGTGTATGTATATGTGTGTGTGTGACACACAGAGAGATAAAGAGAGGGAAGGGGGAGAGAGAGAGAGAGAGATTACTCAAGAGTGCCTCTGGCTTAGCAGGTTGGCACTGAGCCATTTGGGGCTTCTCAGATTTACTGCTTCTCGGACTATTGTCGCAGCTCTGATTTATGGAGTTCAAAAGCTCTTGAAAAGCAAGATGTCTTAAGTTTACAGTATTTCCTTGATGGACCCTCCTTTTCCCCTGTTCATTCCTTTTGCCCCCCCCGCCCCCGTTCACCTTGCAATGACCTTGCACGACTCAGCGTTTTTACCTGAGCTCAGTACCCGGGCAGCCTGCTAGTGCTGGGGCAAGGGCAGCGCTTGGTTTCCATTCCTGCGTGATGGAGTCATGGGAGAAACTGTCGGGAACCAACAGAGAGTAGGACCCGAGCGGCAGCAGGGCTGAACTGTTTAAGCAGCTCAGGACAGAGCAGCTGGCTCCCTCTCCCAGCCTGCAAGCGCAGCCTGCATTTGTCACTGACCACTGAAGTGTGTGTTTGTGCAAGGTGAGAGCTGGGTGCTTTCTCATTACTTTGGAGACAACTTGCCAGGTATTGCTGTCAATTGTGTTTGCTCATTTGGGGAGGTTTCTGTCGCTGCAAATTCAGGACCTAGACTGTGTGTGGTTTTATTTATTGTTTTCTGTCGTGATCCATTTGCTGCACGGTGTCCAAATTATGGCAACAGATTGGACGAACTGCTGTTCTTAGCCTGTGATGTGAACAGTTTGGTGCCGTTTGCTTGGATTCTTTCATTGATCGCTGCTGCCAAATGATAGAGCTGTTCATAGACGGGATTCCAGCGCTGATTTGAAAGCGTGTGAGAACTGCTTCCGATAGAAATCTGGATTGCTGTTTTTTGGAGTACTTGCTGGGGTGTATTCTTTGCTCATATTTTAGTAGGTAAAACTTTGGAGAAAACAGAGTGCCTTAGGGTCTGATCTGGTGATAAAAGTAACATGGGAGTTTTCTGTGTTCTTGCTTGTGGAAATGAAAACTTATGCTTGGCCAATGGTGTGTGTGTGGTGGGGGGAGGGTATAATTTTTTAAAAAGAAACAGAATCAAAAGAAAAACAAATTTTGCTTAGCTACATTTTGATGTACTTATTAATTTAATGAGCTCCTAAAGCTTTTGTTAGCAGCATATTTTAAATTTTGGAATCTTGGGTTTTGTGTGCTCAAGGGCAATACAACTGTAGTGTGTGTTTGTGAAGGTATGTGGGGACATGGAGTATGTGTTACTAGGAATAAAACAGGAATCCAAAATGTACCCTTGACTAAGCTGACAGGCCTTAATGCTGCACCAGTTTTGTGTGTTAGCTACTTAACGGACTTATGCAAAATGTAAAGGAGATAGTGTATTATTATATCTAAATAAATATATAGGAGATTTGTATTAGTAAAACACATGCTCTAAAAAAGAAAGCTCTTGGGAATTGGGTAGTGAAAATAAGACGAGCAAAAGTTTGAAAAGCTATCAAATTTTACAGGTAGAGGAAAACAATATGTTAAAATGAGGAGTAAGTGCACTGGGATATGAAAAGTACTTCAATTGTTCCAGTTTATAAATCTAATGAAAGAACAATAGCATATTTAAGGAAATTCAGAGTGTGCAGAAATGAAGCCCAGAGCAAAATTTCTTAATAAGACATTGTTTCAGCCTACCTGTGGAATATACTTATTTGTCTTAATCAAGTTGAGTTCCGTTGCCTAGATTGATAAAATTCAAATTTGTTTAAAAATATAGATTTAACATTTTTATTTAAAATTTATTTTCATTTAGGTAGATTTGGAAAGCTAATAAAGTAACATAAGATGTATTAAAATGCAGTAAACTGAAATTGTTCAAAACACTTGACAAGCAATATACAATATGAAAATTTTTTGTCCCACTTTTGAATTATGTCAGACACTGATCTTCTAAACTAGAATATCAGCTGTCGCTACATACGTTTGATCTGCTGAGCCCCACGGATCCACTCTTCACAGTTTCTTGATTTTAGGTTTTGTTACAACACTGGAATGGTGAGCAGAAAACACTTGAATCTAACATTGTTTTGCTTTCTATGCGTTTAGGACAGAAATATTTTCATATGATAGATATGAAACCTGAGGTATACAAAGAATTCATGATTAGTTTAGAATCTGTACTACTCATACCTTGACTTTTCAGCTACCTCCATCTAAAATTTGACTGGTTCTTTAAAAGGGTGTAACATAACATTATCACCAGTACCGAAAGGAGGTAGTGGAGGACCTCTTATCATTGTTTTATAAACACAGAGTACCCCTGTCTCTATGATGGTGGTGGTTGTGGTTTAGTTGCTAAGTCCTGCCTGGCTCATGCGACCCCATAGACTGTAGCCTGCTAGGCGCCTCTGTCCCTGGGATTTCCCAGGCAGCTGGAGTGGGTTGCCATTTCCTTTTTCAGGGGATCTTCCCAATACAGGGATTGAACCTGTGTCTCCTGTGGCTCCTGCTTCGGAGGCAGATTCTTTGCCGCTGAGCACCAGAGAAGTCCTGTCTCTATGCTGAGTGAAATCTGATATGTTTGAATGTGGTATGTCCATCTGTACCCATGGTCACTTTCTGCCTTAGAAAATTTGTCATCTCTTTGATGAACCACAATCAGTGTAAGCAGCCAAGAAATGCCTTAAATAGTGTCCACATTTATTCTTTAGATAACTAGCTTACCATAGCATACAAAGAGGTTTAAAAAGATTTAGAGATTATAGGTACTGACCTCAAAGCACATGCTCGTCTGTGCAAACACATTTATGTCTATGCAATTAAGTATTCCTAGTTAAAGGAAAAGATTAGGCTTTATTTATGTGTTTGATGATTATCTCTATTTTTTCCTTTAAAGCTTAATTTTCTTAACACATTGTATTCTTTCTTCCTTTCTTCTTTTAGCTTTATACCTGATTCTAGACTTTAAACTTGGTAAATCTTTAATTTACTGAACCTTCTTTTTACCTACACTCAATCTCTTCTTCTTGGGTAAGAAAGCAATTTATGATTTACCTCCTGGAGGAAGACCCACCTCCCTGAGATCAAGAGACAAATGTTCCCTCTCTGAGCAGGAAGTGTGAAGATCACTGGGAAATAATGGATTGATAAATGGCTCCCAGGCAGGCAATGACCATGTCTATCTCACTTAGTGTTTCTGCTATTCATGCTCTTAGCCATCTAATCTGATACTGGGCTTTGAAACCTTTATCAAGAAATGTTTGCACATAGCAACATAGTTACCCTGTCATGAAGACTCTAGGTAAATTGAGATTAAAAATCATTTGTAGTGTATGGGATTGGTTTAAAGTAGTATCAGTTGTCTTTTTTACCTTAGAGTGAAGTCGCTCAGTTGTGTCTGACCCTTTGTGACCACATGGACTGTAGCCTACCAGGCTCCTCCATCCATGGGATTTTCCAGGCAAGAGTACTAGACTGTAGCCCACCAGGCTCCTCTGTCCATGGGAGTCTCCAGGAAAGAATACTGGAGTGGGTTGCCATGTCCTCCTCCAGGGATCTTCCCAACCCAGGGATCGAACCCAAGTCTCTGACGTCTCCTGCATTGGCAGGGGTATTCTTTACCACTAGGGCCAACTGGGAAGCCCCATTGGGCAGGCTTCAAACCTGACCCCAGTCCCTCTAGTAGCTACCCTCTACCACACAAAACAAATAATTTTTAAGAAATACTAACAGCCAATTAAGCTCTTTACATTTTAATAGCCAAACAATTTTCATCCATATATAATTTGAATAATCACTTCAAGAGAATAAAATTATAATTTCCAGATATCTCTAAAGGCCAAAAAACCATCACCAAAAAATTATTGCAGAGTTTCCTGTTACAGATATTTTGGATCATAAGGGAATGTTCAAGAATTCTTTTCCAACACTCCAAAGTCAATACAAAGTGACTCTTAGATGTTCTTTTGTGATGGAGTATTTTCAAGGTCAGCCTGCTTAGAAATATATTTTATGATAAAGTATAAAACACACTAGAGCCTGTCCCTTCTCTCACTCCTGTTCTCCTGTAGTGTGGGATTTGCATATTGAATAACTCTTATCAGAACACATCAATGTGTTAAGAGGAATTATTTTGTAGCCATAAGGAAGTATCTCCTTTCCTTTATAAGTTAATATAAGAACTCAACTTGAAAATGTAGGCTTTGGAGACTTCCCTGGGAGCCCAGTGGTTAAGATTCTGTTTCCAATGTATGGGGCAAGTTTTCAGTACCTGGTCGGGAAACTAAGATCCCACATGCCATGTGGCATGGTCAAAAATTTAAAAACAAAACTAAGTAAAGATTTCAAAAATTAAAGAAATAATTAAAATGTTGGGTTTATTATTATTTAGATATAGTGTGAGAACAACAGATCAGGAGATGATTGCTATTGCAAAGACAGTGTGGTACTCAGTTTCAGAAGGCTGGACACATCATGTCTTGAAGGGCCACACAGGGAAGCCCAGGGTTGGTCAGAAGGCAGAGAGCGAGAAAGAGGAAAGCATGGGCAGGAGCCTTTATTGTGCTTTCCTTGGGGAAGAACACATACTTTGGCGACCTGATGCAAAGAGCTGACTCATTTGAAAAGACCCTGATGCTGGGAAAGATTGAGGGCAAGAGGAGAAGGGGACAGAGGATGAGATAGTTAGATGGCATCACTGACTCAATGGATATGAGTTTGGGAAAACTCTGGGAGTTGGTGATGGACAGGGAGGCCTGGCGTACTGCAGTTCATGGGGTCATANAAGAGCTGACTCATTTGAAAAGACCCTGATGCTGGGAAAGATTGAGGGCAAGAGGAGAAGGGGACAGAGGATGAGATAGTTAGATGGCATCACTGACTCAATGGATATGAGTTTGGGAAAACTCTGGGAGTTGGTGATGGACAGGGAGGCCTGGCGTACTGCAGTTCATGGGGTCATAAAGAGTTGGACATGACTGAGCAACTGAACTGAACTGGGGAAGAACAGACAAAATAGGGTAAGCAGGCTTAGGCTTGGATTGTTGGAATAATTTCAGCAGTCTCTGGGGAATCCAGAGTCTCTAGTTGTCTGCGTATCTGGTCCTGAGATGCCTAGGGCAAATGGATATTAGCCCAGAGTATGAGTGCCTTGTGAGAGTCAGATAAAGGACCTGGTTGGAGTTAGGGCTCAGAACTGATTTATTTGCATTAAAAGGCATGCTCTGGCTTGCTCTAGAAAGGGCAGCTTATTTATGGTCAACAAAGTCCAGATGCCAAAACATTTGAAATACAGAAAATTTAGGTCCCCACAGAGCACTGAGTAGGCGCCCTGTGCTATACAGTAGGTTCTCACTAGTTACCTGTTTGATGCAGAGTAGAGTATATGTATCAATCTCAATCTCCCAATTCATTCAATCTCCCATTTCCCACTTCGTGTTCATACATTTGTGCTCTATGTCTGTGTCTCTATTTCTACTCTGCAAATAGGTTCATCTGTATCATTTTTCTAGATTCCAGATAGGAAATCCAAAAAAGACGGCATACATGTATACATAAAGCTGATTGACTTTGCTGTACAACAGAAACTAGCACAGCAACTACAGTAAAAAAAAAAAGAAAAAATTTAAGAAATACTGAAAATTAAAAGGCGTTGCTAATACACAGGAACACACCCAAACAGAAATATATTGATTGCTTAGTATCATTTTGCCAAATTTGTTATTCACCTGGTTGGTCCACTGTGGACAACAATCTCTTGACAGGAAATGTACCTCTTTATCAGTTCCACAACCTCTGCCGGTAAACTCCAGAAAGGTTTTGGTTCAGTTGATTTTGTTTTTTAAATTCAATACTTTAAAACAACAAGAAGGTCGAAAATAGCTAAATCCTCTTATTGAAAAACTGGGCACATTTTACTTGTCCTGCACTGCTGTATATTATTCGAGTTAGAGTCTAACTATAAATGCTTCTATATTAGAATTGTGTTAAAATCCTTAAATAGGCTGTAATTATTAAAGAAAGTTTAACTTTATTCACTCACCATTCACCTTTGGTTGGAACCAACTCCGAGCACACACAAGTTAATAAATAATTGCTCAATGGATAAATAAATGATTCAGTCACCTGAGCTCATTGGCAGAATTTTCTTCAGATTCCCTAAGAGCATTTTGCATTGTTTCCAGTATGATTTTCATAATAAGGAAGTTAAGGAAAGAAGAGCAAATTATGTTGATTATTTTGCTCAAACAAAAGCTGAGTCTCTTGTCACTTAAAAATATCCACGATGAGCTGCTAGTATAAGGAAACATAAAATGTGGCAAGGGACATATATAAATTGAGTAACAATTCTGTTTCAGCTGAACTGGCAAAACTGCCATTCATAATGCCCTACTCCTTGAGTCAGCAGTAATGCACAGAGGGATCAAGAACATTTAGCAGATGAATAGGAGAGCTAATTTATCAAATTAGGATAGACCAACATGTGCTAAAAATAACCTGTAATCGAGGAAGACGACGCCTTAGAAATGTGGCATTTTACCTCGTAATATTTCTGTTTCATCGTTTTTAAACATATAGGAAAGGAGAAAGCATACATATGGTGTTTCATTGGAAAGAGAATTTTCTTCCTCTCCCTATTTAGTTTCTCCATTCCCGTTGCTGGAATTTCCCATGGGAATTTATTGTGTAATAAATATGGAACTTCGAAATGGTGGGGGAAGAATAACCGAGTTGACAACAGGTATTGGTACTACTGGCTTCTCAGTGGCGCAGTGGTAAAGAACTCACCTGCCAAATGCAGGAGGTGCAAGAGACTTGGTTTTGATCCCTGGGTTGGGAAGATCCCCTGCAGTAGGAAATGGCAATCCACTCTAGTACTCTTGCCTGGGAAATCTCACAGACAGAGGAGCTTCGCAAGCTACAGTCCAGGGGGTTGCAAAGAGCAACTGAGCACAATTGGGTACAACAAGATAGCCATCTGAGGGCGAAACGAGTCGAAGATTTAGATGTAAAATAAGAAACTACATGCACACTAGAAGAAGGCTTTGGTGTACTGATTTGCACAGAGAAGATGCTACAGCGACCAGATCACTAAGCAGCCGAGAACAGGAGTGGAAGCGGCAGCCTGCTGCTCGAGAGGCGCCTGAGCTTGGTGGCAATTGTGGCGGTTATAGCAGAAGGGAGGCGTTCTATATTCCTTCTCCACACACCTTCCCCATCATGCTCCGTGTCTTTCAGACACCAAAGATCCTGAGATGGAAGGAAGCAAAGAAAGGGATGCGTGTAAGTCACTAATTTCTTGTTTTCATTCCAAAGCAGATGCTCTGTGTTTTATCCTGGGACCAGACCAGTATTGGGAAAAAATGAGACTGATTTCTGCTCTGAACTCTCCTGATTCCCAAATCTGACATGTGACCGAGGTCTCAGAGTGGCGTCACTGTCTCTGGGACTGGCAGGTTTCTCATCCGTGATTTCCATGGGGTTACAAGGGAACGAAACATTGTCAGCTGTGCCCAGGCCCTTCTGAGCTGTTGTCAGACTAGATTGAACCAACTCCAAAAGCTCTCAAGGGGAGTGTGCTTGGTAAGAGCTGAAAAGCTTCCGTTGGAAAGCTTTTCCTCTTGGGTCTGTGGCTTCTTTCTTCTTTGTCACTTCGTTTTCCTCTAGCTCCTTTCTCGATACTGAATTCCTCCCCTCCTCTGACCTCCCATAACGCCGCACCCCATCCTCTGACCTGGATGAAAGAAACACTTATGTCATTCACGCTAGGTTTCTCAGACTGGCAGGCTGTTTGGAGCAGTGTGCAGTGTTCCTAGCAACAGATTAAGGCACATTCACAGCACTTCAAAAGCCTCAGACATTGAAAAATCACAGAGGACTACCTAGTTATATTTGGAACTTCTGCTCTGTGGTTTTTTGTATTAGCTAAGAAACCCAGGGAAGTTTTTAAACTATTTTTTTTTTTTAATAGAAACTTGGAAGGTATAACCGCTTTTCTAAAACAGTCGTGTTGAATTTAGTCAAGACAGTGAGAATGAAGGTCAAGCGCATCTATGCTGAGATTTAAAAGTAGGGCATATAAAGTTCACTAGCAGTCACAAGAAGGTGATTTTAATTATCAGGAATATTTTATATTCATTAAAAACACAGGCATTAGGGGCTGTTAGACATGTTTTGAAATCCATGAACAAGTTGTTTCACTGTGGGAAAGTTGTTTAACCTTTTAAGCTTCAGTTTGTAACATCTCTGACGTTAGCATACATTACAAATTATAAGGTTAAAATGATAAAATATGTATGTAGACTTGTGTTTTGGTGGGGAAAATCATTAAAAAGCTAATCAATATAGATGTGAAAGGAGATATTTTAGCAAATATAATTGCCACAGTTTTGTGGAGGAGTGAGTTTTTTTTTCAGATCAGACAAAAGCTCAAAGTTGGGAAAAGTTATCAGGGAGAATAGGAAAATAAATAATGAGAAATAAAAGATGGTAAATCTGACTATGCTGGAAGGAAGATCTGATTATCATTATATGTAACCTTCTTCCGTGAGTCTTAACACCATGTCTTAGAGCAAGCGCTTATTTGTGTTTGAAGAAAGAAGTAAAAAAGGAAGAAATGAGACCATAACCGTAATAGTGGAGAGAGCTGGATGGTTGTAAAAAGAATGCTTAAAAACATCTTCAAGATATCCTGTCTGAAATACAGTGTTAGATTTGTCTACAATGCTAAAACAACAGCAGCAATCCAGAATAGATATGTTAGTTACACAGTATGTCCTTTATTACAGCCCATAAGTGAAGAGGGTGAGAAACCAGCATTCTTTGAACATGCAAAGGAATGACACACCTGTTAAATCAGAGACAAAGAAACCTGTGAAGTCAGCATGGTTTCTGGTAGAAGTCAAGAGGTGAACCCAGAGCCCAAACTGGAAAGACCATTAATCTTAAAGAAATGTCCAGATGGGTGGAAGACCTCAACATAGAGAAGCTGTAGGCATTTGGTGAGGGGCAAAGATTTATTATCTCTTGCTTTGCTTTATTTAGTTTCCCCAGGCCTTGCCCATTAAATGCCAATAACTCCCTCCATTTCTTGTGAAAACTCAAACACTCCTACACTTTTCCATACGTCCCTTCAGGGAGTGGTAGCACCCTCAGTTGGGAACCACAGAGAGCTTAAAAAATGAGATGAACTATATTCAGAAATGGCCAAGTACCAAAATCAAGAACTCCTCACCCTTGACTTTCACAGACCTTGGAAGCTTGTGTTTTACTGTTTTAAAATGAATGCAAAGATCTTGAGTAATTTGTCACTTTGCTGAGGAATGTATTTGAATCATGTTTGGAGTGAGACTGATTTGTCCAGACCCATCATTTAGCTACTGAGTAAGATCAGTTTACCCCATTCTTTCCTACTCTTTTCACATAAAAATCTATATGGATTGTTCTTTCCACTTGTATTCACTGCAAACTTAGTAGCTTTCATAGTGAGATTTAAAAACAAAAATAGAACAGCTTTGGTTCATTGCAGAAAAGTGGCTTCTGCAATAAAAAAGCACTTGGTAGGGTATGAAACACAACGTGAAGAGGTAGAAACAAGTGGGAATTCATAGACAAGGGCAATTTTGAATAAATGATGGAGTTCAAATTTGGCAGTACCAATGATCTACATAAAAAGGAGTCCACCAGATGTGCTAAATAGCAAGAGCAACAACAACAGAATAATGATGTATAAAGCCATTTCAGTGCCTTTATAATTTATTTTAGGTCTATGCATATGGGATTATCAAAGGGCCACTCCAAGTTTCATTTTCTGAAGGAAATTATTCTCTATAGAAGCATTTGAGAATTTAGAGATTCACAAAAGTCTGAGGCTATGTCCTTTGAGTGATAGGTTGTGTTAGTGGTAAAGAACCCGCTTGCCAATGCAGGAGACGAAAGAGGTGCGGGTTTGATCCCTCAGTCGGGAAGATCCCCTGGAGAAGTGCATGGCAATCCACTCCAGTTTTTTTGCCTGGAGAATCACGTGGAAGCCTGGGAAGCCTGGCAGGTCACAGTCCATGGGGTTGCAGAGTCAGACATGACTGTAGCAACTTAGCAGCCACACACACAAGGGGAACTAACCCAGACAGTAGATTTAACCTGTCCCATGATTAACGCCTGCGACAGCTCTAGGGCCAATCCAAGCTTTTGTCTTGGGCAGACCTGAGAAAGACGACCTTCCCCTCTGTGGTACCTTATCTGTGTGTGGAATGTCGCCCTCCCATTCTTGACGTTGTACTAAGTTTAGTGGTGTACTGAAATGGTTCATAAGTGTCAGAGAGGAGAAAGGTGTCAGGGAAAAGCTGTTAATACTAATCGGTACTACTTTCCTAAGGCTGCCATAACAAAATTCCACAAACTGGGTGGCTTAAACAACAGAAATGTACTGTCTCACACTTCAGGAGGCCGGAAGTCTAGAATCAAGTTGCTGGCAGGTCAGTGCTCTTTCTGAAGGCTGCTGGGAATGGATCGGTTCCAGGCCTCTCTCCCTGGCTTGTAGATAGCCATCTTATCCTTGTGCCTTTACATCATCTTCCTTCTGCGAGTCTCTGTCTCTGGGTCCAAACTTCCCCTCTTTATAAGGACACCAGTCATATTAGATGCGGGCCTACTCTACTGACGTATTTTTGTAGAGACCCTTTCTATTTCCAAATAAGTTTACACTGTGAGATACCAGGGGTTAGAGCATCATCATATCTTTCTTTGAGGGGTAGACACAATTCAACTCATAACGTTGGCTCAAATGAGGTGATGACAAGGGACTTCCCCACCGGTTCAGTGGCTGAAACTCTGTGCTCCCAAAGAAGGGGCCCCGGGTTCGATCACTGTTCAGGGAACTGAACTCACATGATGCAACTGCCATGACTAAAAGGTTCCACGTGCCACAACTCAGACCTGATACAGCCAAATAAATAAATAATTAAAAAAGAAAACCAGGGAGAATTCAGAGAATAGGACCACTGTTTTACTATGTCAGTGCTGTCCAAATTGTGGTCAATGGATTGGCAGCATCAGTATCACCTCTGAGCTGGTTAGGAATACAGAACCTTCAGCCTCATCTAAGGCTCCACTGAATCAAACTCTGCACCTTTACCTAAAACCTCATGTTTTATTTATACAGTAAAGATGAGAGGAGCTATTCTAGCTCATAGAATAGAAGCACAACCTGCAAATGCCAAGAAGGAGAAGAAAAAAGAATAATGTTTATATGCAGAAGCCCCATTAATATGTGTACTCAGCAAGTATGGGCCATTATTCCAGCAGAGCTATGGCAGTTAACTTTTAAGGGAATGTTTATCTCTGGGGATATCTTTAGGAGTTAAACTTCAATTATCATTAATTTACTTCATTGTGGCTTATCCCTTAGGAGTAAACTCAGAAGATCACTATATACAGAGAGTCCTCATATGTTTTCTCCTACATTTCCTTTGCTTGTATACGTTGCTTTTTTCTGCCAACCTGGTCTATAGTTTCAGTTGACTCAGACAGCTGAGTTATACAACTTAAAGCTAAAGTAAGGTACATTGAGGGAAAAACAAAAGCTGCTAGTACTAGGGAAAAGGTATTTGGGTCTGTGATCTTTCAGGCACATTTCCTTTCATCCATACACCAAAAAAATGCTTTCCGTACCTCACCTCTTCGTCACTCATTCCACACCCTCTCCATTTACCTGCTGTCTCTTTGCACCTGTTGTCTTCATCATTCACTTGAGGATGCACCTTGGATGTGTCTGCCCTTCCTCTCCTTGCATCTGCCTCTGGCTAAACTGAGTTCCTTGTTTTTATTTTTTTGCTGACGTTCTGGTCTAAACACGGTTCTAATGAAAAAACATAGGTCAGTTGCCACAACCTGAGTATTGTCGATGGCATTCTCATGAACAACTAATTGCCTTACATGACAGCTAATAAATGCATATGTATGCTCAGTCATGTCCGATTCTTTGTGATTCCATGGCCTGTAGCCTGCCAGACTCTTTTGTTGATACGATTCTCCAGGCAAGAACACTGGAGTGGCTTGCCATTTCCTGCTCCAGGGGAATCTTCCTGACCCAGGGATTGAATGTGTGTCTCCATCTCCTGTGTCTCCTGCATTGACAGGTGGATTCTTTGCCACTTTGCCACCTGGGAAGTAATACATGTTTGACATATACTTAATTCCAGAGGGAAGAAGAAACACACAAGGGCAATGAAATATTAGCTACACCCACAGCTTTGGGAAATTGTAATGAAACAAAATGAACTCAACAGAAATAATCACACAAATTATCTTTAAACATAAAAAACAGCAATTTGTAAACTGGTATTACTTAACATGGTTCTTGCTTCCAAGTACCTTTCTCAGAGAGGAAAGTGTCTATATTGATTAAAATGTGAATATTAGAGGACAGATATTTTCTAGTGGTTCACACCTTTTATCAATATTTTCTCAAGTTTGAATCCCTGATAACAGTTCACACAGAATTTCTTTATCACTACAGATAAAGCATGAAATATACATATCTCCGATTGTAATTCTAACATTTTTTGAGAATAAAATAATTTTGAGATAATTCCAATCTGTTGACCAAAGCAGATGCAAAATAAATACTAATTTACCTGAAATTAACTTAGAAGGTACAAAGTACCTTTCTTAAGAAACCCGTATCTGGCTGGGGGAAAAAAAAATAAGAAAAAGCAAAAATGAAAAACACATGACAGAATAAACAGAAGTGAACTTTGATAAAAAAAAAATTACTTAGGAAAACTAATGTTAAGTTCAAAAGTACTCAAGGGACTTGGGGAATCATTTTAAACTGAATCTAGAATGACGGTCCAATAGAATATTTTCATTCAATAGGGCCTGTTTCTGTATGATCAGTACAGTATGCATTTTAAAAATTTAGTGACTCATGGTGAAAAACACTCTCATGAAACTGTGACTATAGAAGTATAATAGGTGATGTGTCCATCAATTCATTTGAATGTCTACATATTTTCATCCTTTTTAGCAGATAATCTGTGATCAGAGACCAAATAAAAGAGGAAACTTCTACCACAATTGATTTTTCAAGGAAGTGAACAAAGAGAGGCAAAGTACACTGTAGTCTCTTTCTTTCGTTGTTGTTCAGTCACTAAGCCATGTCCAACCCTTTGCAGCCCCCTAGACTGTAGCCTGCCAGGCTCCTCTGTGGGATGTTTTCCAGGCAAGACTACTGTAGCAGGTTGCCATTTCCTAGTCCAGGGGATATTCCCAACTTAGGGATCGAACCCATGTCTCCTACATTGGCATGAAGATTCTTTACCCTCTGAGTCACCAGGGAAGCCCATATTGTAGTCCCCTGCAGCTTGTATATCCTTACTCTCGAAATGGGTTAGGTTGAGTCTCTATTAATATAGCTTCTAGGAGAGAGGGAGGGTCCTTTGTTATTTTTTTGTTTTTTTAAAAAATAGTGTGAAAGGATTCACTGAACATCAAACAGGATGGAGCCACATAACAGGGCACAATTCTTTGTTTGCATTGGCCACACTGATAGTTTCCCTCAGTTTCTTGTTATATTTTGTCTTCTTATTGGGAAGGCTTTCAGATTATATTGTCAGACTAGAAATCTTGCATTCATTTATTCTAATTCAAGTTTATATTTCAGGGCTAGTGATTGAAAACTGTATACATTCTGTGAATAGGAACTTTCTTTTCAACTTCTAAAATGCTTTTCAGATGTGAAAGGGGGTAGGGATCTTGTGTTTCTCTTCTTTTTCCCAGTGAATTCAGTCATTCTAATATATATCTTTTTATTTCATGTTTCTTCCTATTCTTGAGGGAGAATGCATAATGAAGCTTTCTATTGTAATTAATTTCAGGCCAGGTTTAATCAACTGAGATTTAGTTAATATGAATGAGATAATTTTAAATATTCAAAAGGTATAATTTTAAGCTCTGTTAAAACACACACACATGGTTTTCAACATTGGTATAAATTTGGTTAAAATATATAGTTTTCAAAATGTGTGCCTGCTTGCTTTTCAGTACAAATTTTGATGTATCCAAATTAGGTTGTTTACTTAAAATAGGAAGTATGGGCAGATTTTTAAACTCCAAAATCAACTACTGATAACTCCTATTTTAAACAAATGCAGTACATTAGTTTCCTATTTCTACCAGATGGGTAAAATTAGAAGATGTTATTATGAAAGTACAATCCTTTCATATAATTTCATTTTTTTTTTTTCAGGAGAAGTGTTCAAAGAGGAAGTAGTGATGGAAGAATTCTTAGATTATTTGAACACCAATAATTTGGGGCTTGTGTGTCATTGAGATGATATAAATACTTACACTAAAATTTTATTTACCCAAATACAACCCTATGAAGTGGTCATACGGTCATATCCATCTCACAGTAAAGGAGGAAATAACTGAGTGTTAAAGGGATGGAATTACTTCCCAACTATCAAATAGCCGAGTCGGGTCCAAACTCAATTAGCCTCAAGTCAAAAGAGGCCAGGAGCTCTTAAGTTGTTGCTTAATCAACCCTCCTCAATTCAACTTTATAGCCTGCCAAGGAGCACCCTGCTGGTGCCCAGGACTGTTTAACACTGCTGAATGAAATGTGCTCCCGGAATGTTGCCTTTTGTGCAGGTGTGCTAGGGTGAGATCAGAGGAAGAAATTCTTACCCCCATTTATCCAGACAGTGTTGGCTTTATGCACATTGCCATATAATATAAAATCTGCTTTATGTATATTGGACTTTTGTGTCCAGTTTCATTTGAAGAAATAATTCTAGTAAAAACAAAAATTGAGACTTTCCTGGTGGTACAGCGATTAGGATTCTGTGTTTTCACTGGAGTGGGCACAAGTTTGATCCCTAATTAGGGAACTAAGTTCCACAAACTAGGCATCAGGGCCCCCAAAACCCAAAAAAACAACAAACAAAGGAAAACAAATGAACAAACAGAACTATCCCTATAGTAAGATAGATAAAATTGATGATGATAACAGTAATAAAATATAATACATGTATGGGACTTATGTAAACCAGGAACTATTCCCAGTAATTCTTATTGTTATGCAATAAGCTCTATTACGCTCATTTCATAGGTAAGGAAATTGAAGAGGTTAAATAACAGCTTAGCCATGGTCTTGGCTAGTTAAGAGTGCATTTGAAGTCAGAACCCAGCCAGCATGGTTCATAAATCTGGGCTCTTAAACACTATGTTATGCAGCCTCTGGGTTGTAAATGATAATAATAACCTTAAAATGTTAACAAAATAGTAAATCATTAATATAGTTCTCACTGTGTACCAGGCACTAGTCTAAGCACTTACACACAAGCCAGCTTATGTTACCCTTTCCGCATAGGTAGCAGAGACCCAAAAGAGGAGGAACGTGCCTCTGAAACTACCCAACAGCTTTGTTGTTGCTGTTCTGTCACTCAGTCATGTCCGCCTCTTTGCGACCCCATGGGCTGGAGCATGCCAGGCTTCCCTATCCTTCTCTATCTCCCAGAGGTTGCTCAGACTCATGTCCATTGAGTCAGTGATACCATCCAACCATCTCATCCTCTGTTGACCACTTCTAAACTATGGTGCCTGTTAAACATGCACTCTGCTTGAGTGGTATAAAAGGAGATGCAAGGACTTCTGTGGTGGTCCAGTGGCTAAGACTCCATGCTCCCAATGTAGGGAGTCTGGGTTCAAACCCTGATCAGGGATTGTACATACTGCAACTAAAAGTTCACATGCCACAAGTTAAAAAAAAAAAAAAAACACACATGCCACAGTAAAGATCGAAAATCCTGCATGCTACAGCTAAGAACTGGCACAGCCAAATAAATATAAAAAAAATAATAATAATAAGAGGAGACGCATATGTATCGCTCAAGAGGAAATGCCAGAGTTTTTCTTTTTAAATAAGTGCATAATTGCCATCATTCTGGTATTCGGTGATATGTTCTATACCCTGACCTCTGTGCAGTGGAAAGCAGATGGGAGTTTAAAGCCTGTGTTCACTCCATGGGAGCATCAAGCTCTCTCATTTTCATTTCCATGAATTTAGAGCATAGACTCTATGATCAGAATGTGTCAGTTCAAATCCCAGCTCTGTCCCTTTTACCCAAGTGATGCTGGGCAAGTTATGGAACCTGTGTTTCCAGTACCTGCATCCACAGGTTGGAGGCTTAACATGAGATACATTAGAGGGCTGGGATGGGGACAAAACAGTATAAAACATTTTTGTTGGTGTTATTACAAGACAATAAATGAAGTCCTCCAGGTCTGTGAAATGTATAAAACATAATGAAACTGCCACTTTACCTCAATTGGGTCCCATAAAATGAGGAACAATAAAGAAAAACAAGTCAATTATTCCATGGTCATGAACTCAACCCATGAGGAGAACTGGCAACACACGTTATACACACACCAGCTGTGGCAAAAATAAGTCAGCATTGTTTGTAAAGGCCTGTGATGTCTGGGTTACCAGCTGTCTGGAAAAAGGAGAGCACAGCTTCCTTTTTTGTTTAATGTGGCCTGCCAGCCAGCTGGCATTAGGGGAAGAGGAAGGGAGCTCATGTTGTTTGAGTGACTCTCTGTGCCAAGTGTATTGTGTAACTTGTCTCGTTTGGTTCTCCCAGCTCATTGGTAGGATGGTATCAATGCCCCTGATGTACACATGGAAGATAGACTTAGGGAGGTCAGATAAGCCAGCCAAAAACCCACCAGGAGCAAATGGTATTCTGACTTCAAAGTCAGTCAGGCCACGCCATTGACTTTTTTTTTTTTTTTTTTTTTAATTGAAGCATAGTCAATTTACAGTGTTGGGTTAGTTTCTAGTATACAGCAAAGTGCATACATATATATTATTTTTCTTGTTCTTTCCCATTATGGTTTTCACAGTTGTTGAATATAGTTCCCAACAGTAAGCTAAATAGCAGGGCCTTGTTGTTTATCTTTTTTAGAAATAACAGTTTATATCTGCTAATCCTAATTGCCTAATTTATCACTCCTTTCTCTTTCTCCTTTGGTAATTATGTTTGTTTTCTATGACCATTGACTGCTCTTGATAATGCCAAGTAGATTCATCATTGACCAATTGGAGTTAGCAGTAAAAATAAAAAACTTCACATGAGGAAATACCACATTCACATAAAGATATTTGAAAACTGTATAATCAACAAATATTTATTTATAAATGGCCTCCAGTTTTTTTCCCATCCAAAATTTACTCAAAAGCTTCTTGCATATTTCAGTTCAATTTTTTTTTGCTCTCTTTGTAATTTTTCACATTTTTTCCTTATTACTAAGGTAAAAATTGAAAAATGTGGAAGGGATGAAAATTATGTATCAAATTAATAAGTTTTAAATGTATGAAAAACTAAAATGCATAGGGTATGAAGTATACTATACTCTTTTCTTGTAATTATCCATAAGAAATGAGCTCATGGGCAGAGTAATAAATTTGTCATTATTATTGAGTTAAATATACAAGTTATCATTATAATTTTTATGATTGCCTTTATGTTTTTAAAATATTAGATTGATGGTACAGTAAGATTTTCTATTAGGTTAATACTGCCATTAAAATGCTAGATTAGTTAGATAGCTCTTTTATTTTCTCTGTCTCATAACATAAAATAGATTAACAGAATCAAAACTGCACCATTTGTCAGGAAACCTGCATTCCAGTTCTATGTTATATTATTTTCTGAGATTTACAGGTAAGGAAAAGTTAAACAGCTAGTAAGTGGCAAAGCTACTATCCATATTCAAGATGCAAGTAACAGAAGATCCAAAGGAGACTCATGATAAGAAACATTTGATAGTAGATTAATAAATTTAGACTTGAAGTCTTTTAGCTCATCCATTGTAGATTAGAAGGCAGATGGTGATTTCTATAAATAATGTACAGTTTCTTAGCTAAGCTAATAAGATAACCATATTTAAACCAAAGTATACCAATATTGCTTAAACATTCAATCCAACTGATAGGATAAATCTGAATTTAGAGATTGATGCATAATAAAATAAAAAAATAAGAAATAATGATTCTCTATATCTAATATTATAATTTAACATACTTTCTGACAAATATAAACTTGTATGTATTCATGGAGAGACAGTTTATGGGAAGTTTGTTCATTCAAAGCTAAACCTTTCTCATGAGTCATTTTTCATGTAATTTTTGTTCAGTTCAGTTCAGTCGCTCAGTCATGTCCGACTCTTTGCAACCCCATGAATCACAGCACACCAGGCCTCCCTGTCCATCACCAACTCCCGGAGTTCACTCAGATTCATGTCCATCGAGTCAGTGATGCCATCCAGCCATCTCATCCTCGGTCGTCCCCTTCTCCTTCTGCCCCAAATCCCTCCCAGCATCAAAGTCTTTTCCAATAAGTCAACTCTTCACATGAGGTGGCCAAAGTACTGGAGTTTCAGCTTTAGCATCATTCCTTCCAAAGAAATCCCAGAGTTGATCTTCAGAATGGACTGGTTGGATCTCCTTGCAGTCCAAGGGACTCTCAAGAGTCTTCTCCAACACCACAGTTCAAAAGCATCGATTCTTCGGCGCTCAGCTTTCTTCACAGTCCAACTTTCACATCCATACATGACCACAGGAAAAACCATAGCCTTGACTAGGCGGACCTTAGTCGGCAAAGTAATGTCTCTGCTTTTGAATATACTATCTAGGTTGGTCATAACTTTTCTTCCAAGGAGTAAGCGTCTTTTAATTTCATGGCTGCAGTCACCATCTGCAGTGATTTTGGAGCCCCAAAAAATAAAGTCTGACACTGTTTCCACTGTTTCCCCATCTATTTCCCATGAAGTGATGGGACCGGATGCCATGATCTTCGTTTTCTGAATGTTGAGCTTTAAGCCAACCTTTTCACTCTCCTCTTTCAATTTCATCAAGAGGCTTTTTAGTTCCCCTTCACTTTCTGCCATAAGGGTTGTGTCATCTGCATATCTGAGGTTATTGATATTTCTCCCGGCAATCTTGATTCCACCTTGTGTTACTTCCAGTCCAGCTTTCTCATGATGTACTCTGCATATAAGTTAAATTAGCAGGGTGACAATATACAACCTTGATGTATTCCTTTTCCTATTTGGAACCAGTCTGTTGTTCCATGTCCAGTTCTAACTGTTGCTTCCTGACCTGCATACAGATTTCTCAAGAGGCAGGTCAGGTGGTCTGGTATTCCCTTCTCTCTCAGAATTTTCCACAGTTTATTGTGATCCACACAGTCAAAGGCTTTGGCATAGTCAATAAAGCAGAAATCGATGTTTTTCTGGAACTCTCTTGCTTTATCCATGATCCAGCGGATGTTGGCAATTTGATCTCTGGTTCCTCTGTCTTTTCTAAAATCAGCTTGAATATCAGGAAGTTCACGGTTCACGTATTGCTGAAGCCTGGCTTGGAGAATTTTGAGCATTAATTTACTAGCATATGAAAGTGAAAGTGAAGTCGCTCAGTTGTGTCCAACTCTTTGTGACATGTGGACTATAGCCCACCAAGCTCTTCCATCCATGGGATTCTCCAGGCAAGAATACTGGAGTGGGTTGCCATTTCTTTCTCCAGGGGATCTTCCTGACCCAGGGATCGAACCCAGGTTCCCACATTGCAGGCAGACGCTTTTAACCTCTGCACCACCAGGAAAGCCCTTGAGTAGTGAGATGAGTGCAATTGTGCGGTAGTACTCAGGAAAAAATTTTAACATGCTTTGTTCTGTAGAATTAATAGTACAATACTGAACATGACATGGAAGATGTTACAGTGTTATTAGATTGAAAAAATATGCAACTGTAACTAGAGTAAAATTCAGTTGTTTGCAGGATATTGTTCCACATTGTTTTGCATTCCTACAATGGACATAAATGTGTATGTGAGTGTACACACATGCACATGAGTGTGTAAATGTGTGTATACAAGTGTCGTGCAAGTTGTATCTGAGCAGGATGGAACAAGGGATATGTAGACAGATAATGAATTTTAAAGATAGAATGAAACATTCTATTTTATTAGATTACATGTATATTGAACTTAGCATGTTAAGATTTAAAAAAACTATGACCAGTTGAGATTAGACAGTTTGCTAAAGTCACATGGGTAGTAAGCAGAAAAATCCCATTCTTACTTGTGTGTCTTCCTCTCAAACTACAGAAACATTAATGTATGCAGTCATGTAATGGATTACTCTGTATATCTCTGTACATATTTTGGAATTTAATACAGTTTTTGCATTTGCTTCCTTAGGATTTTTTCCCTCTTTTATTATTCCCTCTCCTTTTCAATATGTTTTACTTAAAAGACATTGCCGTATTTCTCATCAGCATCTATTACATTTAGGGAAAACCTTCTAAGTTTAATAAATAATAAATGATGAATTATGAATTTGGAGCTTCCAGTTATGTTAGTAGGATTAAGGAAAATTAAGTTAAAAAAACAGTTTCCATTAGTGGGTATTGAGAAGGTTAGACTAGGACTCACTTTTTCTTAATAGTGAAGATTTCAAAGTCGTTAGAACGGTTTATTTAGCTACTAAGAAGATTTACTGGTGATTATTCTTTTTAAAGTAAAAAGAAGATCTTTTAAAAATATTTCTGCTTATTACTGCTTCTCTATGGAATGTTAGGCATTGGTAGAAGGCAAAACAAACAAAGCTGCCCTCTTGTAGCAGCTTGTCTTCACTCTCTGCTCTGCTCCCAGCGAAGTAAGAGATTGAAGAACTCAGCATTTCACAATCAAGTCAGGATTTTTGATCGATACTTTTTATTGAGATACTACTTTAATATCTTTAATATCTTAATTTTGCTTCTTCGGTAGAATGAGTATGAAGATATACATCATAGATCATCTTCTACCCATCATTAGGATTAGGCAAGTGCTTTTTTGAAGTCAACACTTTTACATTTCCTATTGGAATAACTGTAAAACAATCAGTTAATTCTCACCTAATAGTAATAGGGTAATTCTCACATCTCACAATGTGGTTATTAACCAACTTTCACTCTGCCCTGTTATCCTGATAAAAATAATTTGTCTGGATTCCAATACTGTTTTAATCACCATGCCAAGGGTCTCAGAAAAATTGATTTCTGGCCTTTTAGTTAAGAAAAGCAATAAAGAAACCAGTTCACAAAGTTTGATATCTAAAATATAGTTATGTAGAAAGTTATGCTTCAGAGGACCACCTTTAGAACTGTTTGATTATGCATATTTCAGGGTAAGATGTCATAGCGAGATTTACAATAGTTTTGCCACCATTTCATAGCTCAGTTCTTGCAAAGGCTAGAATATAATTTAGCCAAAATAAATCCAAATTCATACATTCTTTCAAAAGATCTTAGATGCCAGCTGGCTCTGGAAATAAAAGGGGAAATTTTGAGGGCACATCCATTTATGAACTCGTTGGGAATTTCTAAACATCATATTTCTGCTAAAACTTTCTGGAGTACATACAAAAAATTCTTCCAGTACATTTTTATAACATTATAATACTTCAATATCTATCAACTCTTCACTTTGTCTGCAATAAACTTATAATAAGAAAATTTAAAATATCACCTGATCATTTTGAACCCCCAGAAAATTTGCCTGATATTTTTTTCATTCATTCAACAAATACTGGTTAATGTGAATTATGTGATAAGTACTATTCTGAATACTGGGAATATAGCAGTGAGTCAAACTGACAGGCTCTTTGTCCTTGATAATCCTACATTTTAGATACCAGAAGATATATAATAATATTGCATTATGTATAGATAGTGCTTAGTAAAATAAATGTAAAGCTTGCCAGGCAGTAAAGGCTATAAGAAAGACAGAGCAGAGTAATTAGAGAAAGAGACCAAAGAGTGAGTGGAGCGGGGCACTGTTTTATGTAGGATTTTCAAGACACACCTCTAGGTAGCGAGTTGTGAGCCAAAGCCTAAGGGATGTTGCTGTGTAACAAGCTGTCCAACAGAGGAAACCACAGATGGATAGATTCAGATGTGGGAGCGTACCTGGCTTGTTGGAGGAACTGCAAGGAGACCTGCTTAGGGAGCAGATGAGATCAGATTCAGACACGCATAAAGTCCTCATTGGCTAGGTAAATGATGATCTGATCTTCACAACATTAGGGTTCAGAATGTGGTGATATTTGGTGGGTCAACATTGTCAAGGACCCAATCCTCAATCGCTCAGGTTGCAGGTTTAGTAATGTAATGTATCTCAATGCTGCAGAAGACTTAGGCTTGTTCTTCAAATGAAGACATCTCACAATAAGTGAATCTGGGTATGCTAGACCTGATTTGTTGTTGTTTAGTTGCTAAGTCATGCCCAGCTCTTGGACTGTAGTTTGCCAGTCTCCTCTGTCCATGGGATTTCCCAGGCAAGAATACTGGAGTGAGTTGCTATTTCCTTCTCCAGGGGATCTTCCTGACTCAGGGGTCAAACCCACATCTCCTGCATTGGCAGGCAGACTTTTTCCACTCAGTCACCTGGGAAGCTCACGTTATACCTGCTTACATGGTGAATGGCAGAGCTGGTAGCCTCTGTGTTCTATATTTTTCTCCCAGTTCACCACAGTGTCTCTGCATGGGATAAATCTACTATGTCCATTTCTGTACCTCAAAGCAGGAACAAGTGAGCTGACCAATGAAATGTCTACCATTTGTCAATTTGTTAATATGAGATATAAAATATCCAAACTGTATATTTACATATGGAAAGATGGTGCATGAAATGATGACTGCCTCAGAAATCTTGTCCACATGAACTGAAATCACAGAGGCAATATAGAATGGTCCTCATTTTCAACACACTTGACAAATGGCATTTTGAATTTACAGAATTGAAAAACTGGAAAACTGATTTCACTCTTTAGACTCGATGCCTTTTTAGATATTGGTGCTGGTGTATTGTTAGCTGGTGAAAATTCAACATCAACAATGATGAGGAGGAAAGTACTAAGACTAATGTGTTGGTCAACTTTGTCTTGGGGAAGTTATTTCTTCCCTTTTCCCAACTTTCCCACTTTACTTATAAATTGAAGGTGTTCTTAAACATTATCTCTAAATCTTTAAGGTATCTTATGGAAAGTTCCAAATTTCCATGAATCCATCTCTTTATTGCTCTTTTTACTTCTCTCTTTTCCTTTAGCCTAGAAAGCTCCAAAGCCTTACAGTTCAGTGATCATGTTTCTCCCACTAGGTCTAAAGTGAAACCAGCGGTTATGCTTAGCTAGTGAGTGAGCTCAGAAATCTCATACGCCCTTGGTCCCTGGAGTTCCGCCACTTGAAATGGTATTTTCAGGGATGACTTCACAATATAGGAAATAGATCCTTAGCCATGCGTGTCATTAGTTCCAACACCTAACGGGCAGCATTTCCAAAAGAAAAACAGCAACACTTGGTACCTTTAAAGTCCTGGGGTTGCCTTAAGAGCAAGAGGCTATTTACTAGACCTTATACTTTTCAAAGCCCTAGCTTCATGTTAACTTTGTTTTGTTCCTATAGCGGTATGTCAGGCAGCCAGGTGCAATCTACTTTGTATGAAGCCTACCACCATCACTCCTGAGGACTGCAGCTAAGATCGAATACTGGTGGAGCTCTTTCCATTTTGAAAAACAATTTTCTGTGGTTTATCTCATGCAGTATTCACACTAGCCCTGTGAGTTTGTTTGTAGATTACCAGTCCGATTTAGCCAAACATTATTTGCTTGTGTGTCTGTGTATAAGAACATGAGAGACACTAAGCCCAAGAGAAACTAAGTTTTTCAGACTCTAAATCTACTCTTTCTCCTCTACACCACAGAAATCTACATCTGAAATGGAACAAAACATGACTGAGTTACACAGAGAAAAGGCTCTGTGAAATTAAGCCTAGACATTCTAATCCTACATTTGAGTGAGAGTGCTCAGACAGAATCACCAAGTCTAGGCTTGATTAGACAGAGTTTAATAGCCTACATGAAGACTGAGACTCCCATGATGTTTCCATTCTATCTGGAAAAGCAGGATACTGAGAAGTCCCTCATTCCCTCAGACTGGCTTTGGAGTTGCCCTCTATAAGTGATGTGCTATTTTCCATATAAAATCAATTTTTAATACCATTGGTTAAGTTTGGGGCTCTTATAAATAAAGCCTCTATGAACATCATACACAATTCTTTTTTGGACATGAGTTTAGATTTCTCTTGAGGGAAACCTGGGAGAAGAATGGCTGCGTAATTTGCAAAGTACATTTTTAACTGTATGAGAAATTGACCAACTCTTTTCCAAATGATTTGTACCATTTTATATTCTCACTAGAATATATGAGAGTTTCAGTTGCTTCACATCTTGGCTACTGTTTGGTAATGTCAGTCATTTTTTCTTTTTTTAATTTTGGTTACTCTAGTAGGTAGAACTTAGTGGGATTTCATTGTGGTTTTAATTTGATTTTCTCATGACTAATGACATTGGTATCTCTTTATATACTTTTTGGCCTTTTATATATTTTCTTTGGTTTACTGTTCACATATTTTGCTAGTTTATTTTAAGGGGTTTGTTATCTTCTTATTAATGTGTAGTAAGAATTCCTTATATATTATGGATAGAAGTTTTTTGTCAGATAAATGTATGTATCGTGAATATTTTATATCAGTACAGAGCTTGCCTTTTTGTTTTACTTAGGTGTGTCTTTCTAAGAACAAAAGTTTAATTTTGATGAAGACAATTACAAATATTTTTTCTGTATTAGAGCAGATGAAAATTTACTGAAATGAAAATACAGGTGTTATTTACTAGAAAAGCCTTATGTTGAGAATGATTTCATTTTGGTTAAAAAAATATCTTTATGTAGACAGGTGCCCAGTGATAAAGATCTGTGTTTTAATTTTTAAAAGATAAAGATGTTTTAATTTTTTTAGTCCTCCCTATCAGCACTTACTTTTTACAAAGCACGTGTCAGGCTATTGTAATAATAAAAGTATTTTTAAAGAAACTATGTAAAATAAGAAGTGAAAGTAGTTTTCTTATTCTTTCCTTCCAAACCCACTCTTAATACTAAGCTGTCTTAACATTTTAATACATTTTTTCTATAACTACTTTTATGTATATTCTTAATATTTAAAAATTATGATATATTGTTCTTCATTTGGTAACTCATTTTTTTTTAAAAATTGACATATCATGCACATCTCATAGATTTTTATCCATCAAACAATATTTATTATTCCCCTTTCGCTGGATACATAGACTGTTCCCATTTTTGTTGTGTTGTTATAAGCAGTGGCTCAATTAGCATTCTGGAATGAACACATTTAAGAAATCAACATTCAGCAAGTATTTATTGAGCATTTGTGCCAGGCTCTGTTCTAGACATTGAGTGTACAGTAGTTAGCAAAGCAAACTTTTTGCTGTTGAGGAATTTACTAGTACAGGGTAATAAGCAAAACTATTAGCAGGAACAAACTTCCTTGCTATTTCAAAGACTGTGGGGAAAGCAGAACAAAGGTGATTTCATAAATATTTATTTTCATTTCACAAACCGCAAGGAAAAAGAAGCTTGTCATGAATATAAATTAAATGCATAGTGTAGCAATAAGGTTACTAGAATAAGAGTATGGGAATAGAATATTCTCTGGAAACATCGGGTGCATTGCATATACTCCATTTCCCACTGTTTGTTTATTTAGGAATAAGAAAAGCAAGGGTTACAAATTCAAGTTAATCATCATGATCAGTTATTATATATATATATATACATATATTTTATATTTCCTGTGTGTGTGTTCAGTCATTCAGTCATGTCCGGCTCTTTGCGACCCCATGGACTGTAGCCCACCAGTCTCCTCTGTGCATGGAATTTTTCAGGCAAGAATACTGGAGTGGGTTGCCATCTCCTACTCCTGGAATCCATTTACTCTCCCTCATAATGCTTCATTTCCTACTCAGAAGTTATCTCTGTGAAGTTTTAATGGTAGGAAAAAATCTAGGCTTGCAGAGAATAGCACATGGATTTATTTTGACCAATTCGGTGCTTTCTCTCAGTTGTAAGATACACAGGATAGAGAGAAACGGTTGGAAAGTTCACATCTGAACAAAAATTGCAAAAGACACCGTAACTGGTAAGTTACTATGGTAGGCTGAGTACTGTGCCTCTGGACCCTGCTTTTTATTTTATTTAATTACTTTTCCAGCCCTCTGACGCTCCGATGCCTGACCCTTAGCCTCTCATTGATTCTGAGCTCAAAACATTAATAATTATGCTTTTGATTAAATTAGTCATTTAAAAAATCTCTTTTGCTTTCAATTTAGATCTTTAAGTGGAACAGACGATGCTTTAAC
This sequence comes from Oreotragus oreotragus, assembly GCA_006410675.1. Taxonomy (NCBI): domain Eukaryota; kingdom Metazoa; phylum Chordata; class Mammalia; order Artiodactyla; family Bovidae; genus Oreotragus; species Oreotragus oreotragus. The sequence goes on from SJYX01018704.1 coordinate 351,241, forward strand.
TTTTTTCCAGTACCTACCACAAAATAGGTACTTCCCTGGTGGCTCAGTGGGTAAAGCGTCTGCCTGCAATGTTGAAGACCCGGGTTCAATCCCCGGGTCAGGAAGTTCCTATAGAGAAGGAAATGGCAACCCACTCCAGTACTCTTGCCTGGAAAATTCCATGGACAGAAGAGCCTGGTAAGCTACAGTCCATGGGATTGCAAAGAGTCACACATGACTGAGCAACTTCACTTCTCACCACAGAATAAGTTCTTCCATACCACAAGAGTGGTGAGAAATAGAGAATAATTAGAACAGACACATAGATGCATGCTTCTTTTGGATAAGACACTCATTCATGCAATTTCAAGAAATAATACTGTTGTACAAAGCACTGGGCTAAGCTTTGGGGAGCTAAGGAGACAACTCTAACGTTTATGAAACAAGAGCAAGGCAACAGCGGTATGTTAGTCAGTCTGCAGATTCCTGAACTCACATTAGATGAGTAGTATCTCCTTCTTTCACACATTACTGCAGGTCTCTGTGGTCATTAAAACTTAGACCTCTTACCACTGGAAAAAAGTGAGGGGTGGAGATCTGATATTTACCTCATGGCATATGTGCGCATGCATGTGCACACACACACACACACACATGCACACACACAATGCCCTTGTCTTTATGCCTTAATTGAGAACAGCTTGGGTTTTGTGCACTAACACAATCAGTTCCTCCACCATGAGCTATGAAGGACTGGACATTCCTTCAAACGTCCCTTAAGAATTATTTCATGAATGTTTGACATCAAAACCTTAAAGAGATTTACTTAAAGAATGTTCACTTATGGAGCAAAGACAGAAAATGGTGATAGAATGATAAATCATCTTGGCAGATAAAAATGAAAGTACTGAGTAAGTGCAGGCATGTTTTAGTAATTAAAAATCAATTGTTTAAATTCATGATAAACTTTGCACCCTAACTGCTGAAATATTCTCTCTCTTTATAACTAAGAATTATAGTTCCATGTGGGTTTTTTTTTTTTTTTTTTCCTTTTCAGATGTTTTAGGAAAGATTTAGGTCTTATTATCTCCACAGACCCATGCTAATAGGTAGGATTATGGTGACAAGTGACGTTTCCAGGCCAGGGGTAAAATGTCTGGACTTTCCAGTAAGTGGATTCATATACAATGTGTGTGGACTATTTTTACTGACAGAGTCTCCCAGCATGCTCTACCCTGGAGTTCTAGCTTTCAATTTCATTTAAGGGCCCACGCCTACTGCTGCTGCTGCCGCTAAGTCACTTCAGTCGTGTCCGACTCTGTGTGACCCCATAGACGGCAGCCCACCAGGCTCCCCCGTCCCTGGGATTCTCCAGGCAAGAATACTGGAGTGGGTTGCCATTTCCTTCTCCAATGCATGAAAGAGAAAAGTGAAAGTGAAGTCGCTCAGTCTGTCCGACTGTTAGCGACCCCATGGACTGCAGCCCACCAGGCTACTCCATCCATTGGATTTTCCAGGCAAGAGTACTGGGGTGGGGTGCCATTGCCTTCCCCGCCACGCCTACTAATGAGGCCATTTTTGTAGCAGGCGGGAAGAAGGGGCTACAGACGATGACCGTCCTTTTGAACTTTCCTGGTTATCTTTTAATCTCTTTACCACCATATCAAAGTGACAGACCCAAGTTTTAGAGCTTGCAGTTTTAAAAAAGCGAAGCATTCTCTCTAGAGGGAGAGTATCCTTTCCCCCAATATTATAATAACAGGGCAGAGCTTTCTGATAAGCATAGTGCCCTTAAGCATCCTTTAATATTTAATGATGGTATTGGAGAGATATTGACCTGAGTGAACAATAAATTATAAAAACACCCAGAAGCTCACATCAGATAAATCAGAACAATTGATTTTCCTTTTAAACATGAGCTTGCTATGGGAAGTATTTTAATATGGCAGAAACGGGGCCAAGAAGCTGAGATTTAGAATGAATGAGGCATGGAAGATGAATTATAGGACTAAATGCTATTTATGGAGAATATAAAAAGCAAGTGTGTAGAGAGGTGGGAACAAGCAGGGTGACTTGTTGAAATATGGTGCCCTGTGAGAGCACATTGACATATGATCCAAAGAAAACATGGTCAATGCCTTGAAAGAATTGCGATTTATAGAGATGGTCTCTCCAAAGACCAGATATTAGGTACACACGATATTTTTGTGACATCTCTTCATTATGGTTTAATATTCAACTTGTCAGCCCCTCTTAGGCAGGGACAACTCTTCAGCCATTTATTGCAGGATCCATTATGATAGAATCACCAGCGTAGTAGTCTGAACAGACTGGAGGCTTTTATTCCATGTGTCTCTGCAAAACCCAAGACTGGCTTAGAATAGATGACTTCACTTGGAATGAAGTACCAATTACAGCAGGAAAGTAGGCATTAAACATAACTGGAGTTCCTAAGGACAGGATAACCATAAAATGATGAATGATTAGGAGTAGATTTAATATTGTACTCTAGGTACAATACAAAATAATTTGTCAGTCACCAGTGGGATGAAGGTGGGCATTACGGAGGGCAATTGTTGACATCCATTTTATCTTTTCATTTGTTATTAAAATGAATCATGAGAGTCACTCTCCCTACTCATCATATTTTGTGAGCAGGTTGCTTATTAATATTATTAAATCTTTCCTTGCTGGTTTAAATAAAATGCTTTGGAAGGAATGCATTATGTTTAATATTGTTTTGCTCAGACCCATTTGTCAGTATTTAATATCTATTTTATGCCTCTATATTTTCTAGGTGCCTTTTAAGAATATATATTATTCTGCATGCACACACATGGTCTCAAATACAACTCTCTCCCACTTCGCTAGATTAAGTGATTTCCTTTTGTAGATGGTAAAACCAGGACACAAAAAGGGAAAGAATTGCCCAAGGCCAGATACTGTTTTAACAACATAACAAAAATAAGAATGTCAAAATTAAACACAAAGCGGACTGTTAATCTGTCTTGGCATTCAGCTAGCTCTTGCTGGTGACAGTAGTTTTCCCCTTGTTTATTTGGTGTACTTTTGCAAAATTTACATTGTGGTGATCCCCCTTTCCCATAAAATAAAAAGCCTTATGTGAAGTAGGATAAGAAAAGATTAAATGCTGTGAGTGCTGCATAACATGTGCTATTGCGCATGTTTCTTTGCTGAAAGTGTAGATTTTGCAGATATTCATCAAACCCTTCAGCATTCCTTATTTCTGCGCTGGAAATTGTCTGGCCCAGCGATTACCAGTTTTGTCCTGATATCTCCCACTATGGCTTTGTAGATCAGAGTCAGCCATTCCAGCATGAAGCAAGGCATACGTAATACACACTGCTTAGGCACGTGGCCAAAGTATAGTGGTTAGTTAAGGAAGCAAAAAAGTCTGAATGGTATTTACCAAATTATTTCCTCTATTTCCCCTTCCCTCTTGATGTCTCGGGCACCAAATATTTTTTAATGTTACTTTATCCTTCTCTTCCTTTCTGTTTCTGGGCCCATGATCTTAGAACAAACACTTATCCATTCATACCACAATTAATTAAATGATGTCCTGAGAGACCATCACATCAGCCTAATGCTTTCTGTACCTCCCCAAATTGTACACAAATAGTCATTGTTTTAATGATACCCTTCACTCACCCTTTTGGCTCAGATGGAGACCCGGGTTCAATCCCTGGTTTGGGTCAGGAAGATACCCTGGAGAAAGGAATGACAACCCACTCCAGTATTCTTACCTGGAGAATTCTATGGACAGAGGAGCCTGGTGGGCTACAGTCCATGGGGTCACAAAAGAGTCAGACACGACTGAGCAACTAACACTTTCACTTTCACTGACACAACACCTCCCACTCTGCATCTCTACTCAGTTTCCCTGGATGTCTGCCTGAGCTGTGTGCTAAGCTGCTTCAGTTGTGTCTGTCTCTTTGCAACCCCATGGACTGTAGCCTGCCAGGCTCCTCTGTCTGTGGGATCCCCCAGGCAAGAATACTGGAGTGGGTTGCTATGCTCTCCTCCAGCGGGTCTTCCCAACCCAGGGATCAAACCCACGTCTCAGTCCCCTGCATTGGCAAGGAGGTTCTTTACCACTAGAGCCACCTGGGAAGCTCAGATGGCTCCTTAAAATTAGGCAAAAAAAAAAAAAAAAAATCATAAACTTGGAGTTTAAAAACTCTCTTAATCTGACTCCTACTTATTTCTCCAACATTTTTTCTTCTAATGCATTCCTACAAGAAATCTCTACTGCAGCTAAACTTTTTATTGTTCCACAATTAGATCAACCCATGCTTCTAAGTACCTTGAATGGGATCTTCTTTTTCTAATTCTCCAAGGCTGACTGTTCCTTCAAGTCCCAGCTAGAGTCTCAGCCCCTCCACCAGGGCTAGCCTCTTCTGAATTCCTGCCCTAGCCCTCTCCCTTGATGCAAGGACTCACATAACTGACTCATGGTTATTATGATCTAAAAGTTAAACTGTCCAAAATGCCGCTGTATATACACTCCCCTGCCACCACTAGTCCCTTTTCCACCCTTTCCTAGCTCAGTAAGTGGCAACATAATTCATCTAATATTGGGTAAGATCCCATTTTTCCTCACGTCTCACATTCAGTTCATTTGCAGTCTTATCAGTTCTACTCTTAAGGTGTGTTTTACATCTTTGGACTTATCTTCATGTTTCTTGCTATCACTCTAGCACAAGCCACCATCGTTTGAACTACTGCAAGGGTCTCCTAAAATGTCTCTTTTCTACTCAAACACATTCTCCACAAAACAGCCATTAAAGCAAACAAATACTGTTTGGTCCCTGCTTAGAACAAGGATCCCAGGGTCCAAAAGAGATCCCTGCTGAGAACAGATCCTGTCGCTTCCCTGCTTGGAATGGTCCACATGCTTCACCGTGACCTGTAGACAGCATGACGAGGTACATCACTAACCTTCTTTTGGGCCACTCTCTCCAGATGTATGTTCTAGCCATCTTGGCTTCCACTGACTACTACATACACCACCAGGATTTTTTTTTTTCTTTTTTAATTTAGGCTTCTAACTTAAATCCATCTCTCCTCTCCAGCAGCCCGTTTCTCTTGACTGACTGGCTGCTCATTCGAGTCTCAGCTTAAACTTGAGAGGCTTTTATTAACCACCCTTAAATAGTGTAGGCTACCAGCCCATTATTTTCTATCATCAAACTCTATTTGTTTCTTTCACAGCATTTAATGCAATCTCTATCATTTAGACATTTATATATTTACTTTATATTATCAGTTCAGTTCAGTCACTCAGTCATATCTGACTCTTTGCGACTCCATGGACTTCAGCACACCAGACCTCCCTGTCCATCACCAACTCCCAGAGCTTGCTCAAACTCATGTCCATCGAGTCAGTGATGTCATCCAACCATCTCATCCTCTGTCATCCCCTTCTCCTCCCACCTTCAATCTTTCCCAACATCAGGGTCTTTTCACATGAGTCAATTCTTCACATCAGGTGGCCAAAGTACTGCAGTTTCAGCTTCAGCATCAGTCCTGATTTCCTTTAGGACTAACTAGTTTGATCTCCTTGCAGTCCAAGAGACTCTCAAGAGTCTTCTCTAACACCACAGTTCAAAAGCATCAATACTTTGGCGTTCAGCTTCCTTTATAGTCCAACTTTATAGACCTTTTTTTAAAAAATCATCTCTCACTAACACTATAATGTAAGGTCAGTGAAGTCAAGGATTAGGTCTACTCGTTTATCTTTGTGTTTCTAGCCCCACTGTGTTAGGTGATAATAGATGCTGCGAACATATTAGTTAAATGAACGAACACTACTTTGGGGGCACAGGGCAATTTCCACTCCTTAATACTATTACTTATCACTGTTGCAGAGGTTTTTCTTATAACATTTGCTTCCCTAATGCCTAGAAAAGTATCCTACATATACTTGGACTTCAGTAAAATTTTTATTGTTGATGTTTTTGAAACAAGAACTTTGAAATGTCAAATTAAGTGTACGGGGTGTGGTGGGGGAGTACATTTGCGAGGTAACAGCTCATTGCTCCTTGAATACAAATCTGAATGGTTTTAGGGAACTCAGTATGACTTTTAGTAGAGCCCTGCCAAATAAAACAATATAGTCGTGTAAGAGGCTTGAATAGCCAGGTAAAATTTGGCATAGATTTATCTTAAATTCAGTATGTCCTAAGAAAGACAAAGTTATTCTCCTCTGGCATGTCAAAGACATCTGTACGAAAACTGAGTCCAAACTTAATATGGACAGGTAATTTTCTGAAAAGGAAGAAAATTAGGGGTTTTTTTTGTTTCTTTTTTTGTTTCTTTTTTTGGACTAACAGACTCCAAATATCAGCTTGGGTAGGAAGCAGGGAATTTAAACAATAGCGTGAGAAAGAAAGAAGAATCCTTCAGAGGTGAGATTATGAGCCGGGCCCACTGGCAATGAATGAGAGCAGTAAGAAATGCACAGAAATGCACAGCATTTAGGCAAGGTAAACTTTTTTTTTTTTCATGTGTTTTAGAGAAATAGAAGAGCTCTGAAGTTTTTTACTAAAATGTCTTTGAAGTAAATCATTTATAACCGCATCTTGAGAATGTACACACATTTGAAATGACTAAACTTTGTCACCCTGAAAAAATAAATTTCATATGCTACACCCATCTCCCTCTTTCATGTGGTATCATGGCCCTGATTTCCCATCTAACACTCATTAGGAGGCAAGTCAGATTTCTTGAGATATAGGTGGAGAAATTACTTGATAAAATTTGCTAAATCCTCTTAGAGAACAATTTTCCTTCTAGGCTTTCCTGTTAGGATGAGTTTCAGAATTCTTATTTATTTTTTCACAGTGCTATTCAACTTCACTTTATAAGCAAAAAGTTTTATAAGCTAATTCTTGATTTTCTAGGTCAATAATTATTGTGACCAAATTAAATCCTAAGATTATTAAGGTGAAATCACTTATTCACTTTAAATAAATCACCAATGCTGATCGGGGAGTATATTATATTTTATTTATGTTTTCCAGAACTGATTATGTAATTTACTGTAGAAATAAGTCTGGAATATTGAAATCAAAATAAACAAAGAAAAAGGATTATTCATTTCAATTAGCATAACATATTCAAAAGGACTTCCAATTGGATTCTTCTGTCAAAGGCATCTATAGTACATTCAAAAGATTATTGGTTTTTTGAATTTTAAAAGTTAGCTTAAATATTTATTACTTGTATTTATTAAGAAACTATTCCTTGTACATTTATATATGTTTTGGATAATTCACACAAAACAAAACAATGAAAAGAGAGTCAACAAAAATTAGTTAAAATGAGCAGAGAAATGGTTATTGGAAACATCTTTGACAATGTGATTCACTTGTGCTGGTCTTGCTGCTGCTACTGCTGCTAAGTCGCTTCAGTCGTGTCTGATTCTGTGCGACCCCATAGACGGCAGCCCACCAGGCTCCTCCACCCATGGGATTTTCCGGGCAAGAGTACTGGAGTGGGTCGCCATTGCCTTTTCCAATATGCAATATTAATTTGATAACTGATTGAATATATNCTGCTAAGTCGCTTCAGTCGTGTCTGATTCTGTGCGACCCCATAGACGGCAGCCCACCAGGCTCCTCCACCCATGGGATTTTCCGGGCAAGAGTACTGGAGTGGGTCGCCATTGCCTTTTCCAATATGCAATATTAATTTGATAACTGATTGAATATATATTAGGTATTGAAATAGAGAAAGTAACTGAGGCAAATCAATGTTATTAAGTCACTTGTCTAAGAATTTTCAACCACTCAATAATGGAACTAGAGCCTCAGTTCTTCTGGAATAACTTCTCATGATTCAGAATCTCTGCACTGAGCAATAAGTGTTGTCTGGAGAGTCGTGTGTGTGTGTGTGTGTGTGTGTGCGCGCGTGCACACGCATATACAGGAGACACAAGAAATATGGGTTTGACCTCTGAGTTGGGAAGATCCCCAGGAGAAGGAAATGACACCCGACTCCAGTACTCTTGCCTGGAAAAGCCCACGGACAGAGTCCCGGCTTATAAGACACTGCTTTGGTTCACCTTGTCAACCAGCAAAGGTTCTACTTGAGCCTTGGCCATGGTTTCTATGGTTTTTCTATGGATTTGTTTTTTCCACTTGAACAAACTCACCTTTGATCCATCCACATGTAGAAAGATTCAGTGCAAAGGTTTTTCCTGCTGTTTTTCAAGTTTATTTTCAAGAGAATAAGTGCTTAGCATATTTAAATGAATGTGAATCCTATGTTGTTTCTATGCTTAAACCAATGGTTAGAGAAATGTCAGCATTCGCTGAACTCTTGTGATTCCCTCTCCCACCACTGTCTCCACCCCCTTCCTGCTCTCCACTCCAGTAGGCAGAACTGGGAGGACCACTCCCTCTCTCTCTTGTCCTATGCCTTTTGGTTGGACTTGGCTCACAGAGGACCTAACCAGGGCATCGGGTGATGGGGGGAGAATAACCGTGTCTGTTGGCCTGACTCCTTCACTGTGGGTGGCGGGCTGGGTGGGTCGTGTCTGGCTGGCTGTACCCTGGGGGAGGGTACGACTCTACTGTGCCCAGCCTGGGGAAGGGCCTTGTGGCTTCCCTGTTGCCTACCTATGTCTTTAGTAGTGGCGTTTTCATTAATCCCTCCACCAGTTATCCTAATCTGCATGGGCTGTTTCCTGCTCGTATCCTGATAGACACAGTGTGTAAGTGGTTCTTACACTCTGTGTGAATCTCAGTCAGAAAAAAATGTCATATCTTTAAACCTGGACTCTACTGCATGCTTCATGGATGTTTGGACAAATTACTTAACCTTTATTTTTTAAATATATAAGGAGGACTAAAGCAAAGGACTACATGAAACAATTTATGTTTATATAAAGCACCTGGCCCGTACCAGTCATTTTCTTTTTTTTTGATGTAATGCTGACTGAAGAGCTCTATTTTCTTCTAAAATGTCATGGTTATTTATACTCTATGCTCCATCTTTAACACATCTAAGTATAATTTGGGCCTCATTGTCATGGATTCTATTGAATTTACAACTGATGTCAGACTTAAAAGAACATCAGACCTATGTTCATTAGCCAAATAGCTAATGTACAAAATATTTGGCTTTCCTGCAGTCCAGAGATTGGAGGATGCTGACAGAACTGTAGCTGATGAGGGAATAAGCAATAATAAACATATGATTTCCTTCTTTTTATTTTTTGCTGAGGCATCCTCTTTTCCTCAAAATAGCACAGATCAGTTAGCTTGCCCAATAAATTAACTGTGCTTTTTTTTTTTGAGAGAAAAATATGGAAACACACTAGTGCCTGGAAGTTACAGCTCCCCCTTTTTTTAGAATCCTATTTTTATATTCAATTCTCAATCCTAGTGCTATTATTATCAGGCAGTAGTGATCTAGGTGATCTAAAATTTCTATATTTAAATTCTTAAAAGTTTATGTATGGATAGTGGATATTATGATATATGACAACCAAGATAACCTTGTCCAGAAGTCATTGTGAACCAAAAGTGTACACTCACTGAGCACGAGCATAAGAAATGGTGATTAGAATTCAGATGGTAGGATGAAGTTTTCTTTCTGTTGTGATTTTGTTTTAATCTTACTCACCATATAATTGGAAATCTTGAACTGTAGGGCATTCACACTTACCTATTGATGATGGTGAAAAAAGAATATAGTGGCCACTTAGGAATATTGTGAAAAGAGGATGAACGTTAAGGGAGAAGAAAAGGGAGTACATTATAGGGAAAGGGTACGATCTGAAAAAGCAGTCACTTTTAAATTTGAGAAAATTAATGAAACACTCTACGGAATATTTTTTTTTAATGTCAGTCATACACCAAGTACCCAGATCTTGGTTTCTAATAGTATTATCCAACAAAGAAACAGGTCTCCTGGAAAAAAAATGTCTGATTCTAGGTCTGGGGCAGGAAATATACAAGATGAACCTGTAGCATTCTTTAGGGCCAGAGCTAAAGACGTATTATTTAAAAACAAAAACATAGTTATGGGGATATGTCAAAGGAACAAAATAACCACCTGGAAGAGCTCCCAATAGATAAAACTGGGAAAATGTAAAAAAATGAAGAAGTATTGGATTGTAACCCGAAGTACAAAATTAGTGAGTTATTACATAGTACAACATTGCTCCCTATTACAGATACATGACTGAATTCCAGTCTGTACAGAAACTCAACCGGGAGGTGAGGATTGGGAGTGGTTGTTGGCATACCCAGTTGTCCATATCTGTCGTTCTAAGAAGATCCTGCTTCTCTTCCGTTTCTATCATTCTTTACAGGGAACTCTGGTGTTTCACTTACATTAGCTCTAATTCCTAGTCGTTTTTATGAGATGGTGCTTTCAGCTGCATTTGCCTGATGTCTTCTGTTATCATCTAACTCTAAGATACTCCAGTTCTGTTCTGGGGAAGAAAGAAAAAAAGCAAAATGCAAAATTGAGAAATTTTCAGCTCACCTATTTGACATCTGATTGGAGAACACATCTGTTCTCCAATCAGATGTCAAATAAAATAAAGGAGCATATTTTATTGCACCAACTTGTGGAAAAGGAAAAGCTTTTCTTTCCCCATACATTTCCATAATCAATTTGTTTTTCTTTTGTAGACTAAGAGAAGCCTCTTGGTAAAGGAGCTGATTATACTGAATTTTGGGGAACTGTTTTCTGAGACTGAAGTTGAGGCATATATCAGAGAAATAGGAGAATTTGTATAAAGGATTAAGGGAGAATATTTGAAATTAGAATTATTCAGAAGAGAGAAGTCAGCTCATTGTACACAGGACATAAGAGTGAAAAGCTTGGGCTAGGCATCCACACTGCCTGGGTTTGAACCACTGCTCTGTCAGTACTGTGCCTTCGGGCCTTTGATTAGTATCTCAGTACTTTTGCACCTTAATTTCATCATATGCTGTGTGGATTAATGAATTAATGCATGTGGAGCCCTTACAACAGTGCCTAACACTTAATACATGTTAGCTGTTATTATGATCATTAATAGTAGCGGCACAGTTACAGGAGAGCAATATAAGAGGCTTCAGAATTTATATTATCATATACTATGCATAACTTATCTTTTTTCTCTTTCCCCAGCCTTAAGCATTGCCAATCATGTCTAGAAATACAAGTCTACATCCTATCTGTATTGTTAAAACTTTCAGATGTATATGTCTATATTTTCTTTTTTTTTTTTTGTATTTATTTATTTTTTTACATGAACTCCCAAACATGAACCCCCCTCCCACCTCCCACCCCACATCATCCCTCCAGATCATCCCCATACACCAGCCCCAAGCATCCTGCATCCTGCATTGAACATAGACTGGCAATTCTTTCAAAGATGAAATTTAAGCCATAGAAGTCATTCATTAGGTATGCCTATAAAGCAAATTGACTCCAGTTGTTAGTTTTGCTTTTCAGAAGAAATATTAACCCAGTGTACTCTGCTGAGCTTTCCTCACTCGTCAATGAAGACTCTCATTTGTCTGTCTGTGTATGGTAGCTTATTATCCAGATTGCCCCAACACTTACGGGTTAACTTCCTCAGAAGTGAAGTCCACTAATTATTAGAGACTTTCTCTTTCTATGAACTCACATATTTATGGGTGATATGAACATAGGGTTCTTGGAGACTGTGGTGTTTTGTGCATTGGAACAGATGTCTCTAAGGGTTTTACTTTGTGCCCTGGCACACTTTAAGTCCACGCCCCTTGTATAATAACATTTAATTGTCTAGCAAAGGTTTTGAGGCCCTTTCCTTTGATAGTAAATATTTACAAAGGAAACAATTTTTTTTCATACATATCACAGAGATTAGAGGAGATAAGGAAAGAATAAAACCTGCTTTGTTTTAAAGATGGCATGTACTCTATCTTATTGTTTACTGTTTCACAAATCTACTTCGTTTCTTTGCACTGAATAGTACCTGCTAAATGGTACAATTGTATTTCTACTTGCTCACCATGGTAATGTTGAAACAAGGGGAGGAATTATTAAGTAGACCAGCTAGACTTTTATTCTTATTTATTCTCTTTTTTGAATAAATACCTCTTAAATAATTCCTAGTTGGAAGAAAGCTGTTGACTTTCTTGTCTATTCCAAAGAAAGTATGTAAAGTGTATATATATATATATATATATATATA
>SJYX01018704.1:363645-394832 GCA_006410675.1 Oreotragus oreotragus
CTTAGACCAGGTGGGAGTCGTATTTAAGAGAAAGAGTACAAAATTATGAATAAGAAATCAACTATGATTTCAGAATGAAAAAGAATTCACAACAAATTCCAAATTTATGACAGCACCCAAATATCCACAAGAATCACAAATCCAGAAAAATAACAGGCTTGTTACTTACAGAATGCCTAAAACACCTTCTGACCTACCTTAATTGACAGAGTACTCTCTGATTACCTTTTAACAACTATGTTGTAATATCACTTTCTACAGAAAGCATGAAAAGATAATTCAGCCTTTCCTCGAACCACATGCATATATTCCACTAAAGTGAAAAAAAGCCAAAGTTGCTCAGCCGTGTCCGACTCAAGAATACTGGAGTGAGTAGCTAGTCCCTCCTCCACGGGATCTTCCCTGCCCAGGAATCAAACCCCGGTCTCCTGCATTACAGGAAGATTCTTTACCAGCTGAGCTACCAGGGAACCTGAGCTAGATGTATCCTCAGTACGTCTTCTTGCCTGGATACCAAAAATGCTGGTGGCCATTCCAGTATTAACAGACCCAAGGGACGTATGATGGTTGGAAACAGGGATTTACTATACTGTGGCTAAAGCATCTTAATTTTGAGAATTTTACAAAAATACATGACCGTGTGAGCAGCTTGACATAACCCCTGCAGGACCTCAGATGAGGGCTGTGCAGTTGAGGAGCCTTGAAGCTTAAGCTTCATTTGTTCCAAAATTAATTCTCTGCTTGAGGGACAAAGGAGTGAGAGCAAACTGACCCTTCCTTTCACCATCAAAGAGCGGCATTGTATTATCCATTGTTTTATTCTCCTGAAGACTCTTAATTATTGGATGACATTATTATGCTAAGATGTGGGTAAAAAAGAAATTGTTTTCATCAAAAAATAATGATTACAGCCACTAGCTTTAAAAGTTTATTTGCTCTTTAAACTAGATATTTAACCAAAGTCTAGTGTGCATCACATATTAAGTCTAAATTGCCAGTGTACTTATAGGAAGAACTGCAAAAATATACATGAATTATTTATTCACATACTTCAAACAGGCTGAATGAGTGTTTGTTTTTGTCTAATAGGTTGTGTTTTGATTATAGGCTGGCGACCTTGAACTTATGAAATTTTTTATCTTTCACAAGAACATTTGAATTTCCTGTCTTATATTTCACATTAGGAGACAGAATCAATCAACACATTAATATATTATAGAAATCAGTCTAAATCTTAAACCATATCTTATACAAACAAAAACAAATCCATTGGAATTGAACTATAAAGAAAAGGTAAGTTTTAATGGCTGATTATTCTTCCCTGATTATAAAGTTCATTCTGCACTTTACAGAACTCTGAAGCTGGTATCCATGTTACTTATGCCTAAAAAGATTTATGATGGTAACTTCAATCTGGGCTCAGACCATAAAGAATCCGCCAGCAATACAGGAGACCTGGGTTCTATCCCCGGGTCGGAAAGATCCCCTGGAGAAAGGAATGGCTACCCACTCCAATATTCTTGCCCAGGGAATCCCATGGACAGAAGAACCTGACATGCTATATAGTTCATGGGGTCCCAAAGAGTCAGACACAACTGAGCCACTAAGCAAGCAATTAACAGAAGCCCTACTTGTTACTGGCAACATATGGAAGATGATAGTATAACTCCCAGGTCAGATCCTATTGCAGATTCTGATACAGCAACTGACTAGCTATATCTGTTTTGGGGGAAAAAATTAACTTCTGATCTTCAGCTTCTGCTCTGTAAATGGGAATAGGTGAGCTGTAAGAACAGCTTAGAGTAATAAAGTACTTGACTCTCCTTCTAACACATAGGTGACTTAGATAAATATTAATTCTCTTATCCATTTTCTTGCTTTTCACCCTATTTCCTTTCCAAGTGAAGCCACATCTTTTTATTAAATCATTTTATTCACTCAGCAAATGCTTGTAATCACACCAAAGGAAAGTGAAAGTGTTAGTTGCGCGGTTGTATCCCACTCTTTGTGACCCCCATGGACTGGAGCCTGCCAGGCTCCTCTGTTCATGGAATTCTCCAGGTGAGAATACTGGAGTAGGTAACGATTTCCTTCTCCAGGGGATCTTCCCAACCCAGGTGGAACCTGGACCAAAGCCGGGTCTCCTGCATTGCAGGTGGATTGTTGACTTTCTGAGCCAGCAGAGAAACCCTGCATACCCAGGCATTTGCCAAATGCAGAGGGTTTCTAAAGCTGAATAAGACATGGTGCCCGGTCCCAGGAGTGGATTGTAATGTGATAAACATTGCCACAGGATGTTCAGAATGTTCAGAATGAGAGATCCCTTTCTTGTCTGTTGCATGACCGAATTCGGTCTTGCTTTTATTTCCAAGCATTCATTTCGTGTGACATCATTTCATGCATTTCTATTTCAGTATATCCATCCGTCTTGGGTTTCTGTTACCTGACCCGTTCATTGAGAGTTCCTCACTTTCATTCTCCACATTGAAGCTGATGTCTGCTTTTATTCACTTTTTTCCAGGGAGGGTAATAAAAAAATTGGAGTAGTACCCACAAAACATTTTCACCTGTGCTCCCTCAATTAAAAAAAATAGAATAAATAGACTATGCATTCCAATGTAAATAAGGTATTTATTTGCTTGTATATTATACATTTTTATTAACGTATTTTTAAAACATGCAGAAAAAAATTTAAGATTAGATAATTAAATTAGGCATTCTCCTATTAAGCTCCCTATGAGTTCATAAAAATTCCGTCTTGCAAAATTACTTAAAAATATTAAGGCTTGAGTTTTCCCATAGAATTAAGAAGAGATCACTTGAAACCTAGAGCAATTTGAAAATAGAGCACAAACGAAAATGAGAAATGTCTGCATATGAACATTAGCACTGTTAAATTTCCATAGAAATTGGCCCAAACCTCACTGTCAGACAGTCAAGCCTTTGCAAACTTGAATCTTGGTCTTGACTTCTTCCTTTGAGATGTAGGTGTGGAAGTAAACTTGCTTTAATAGACACCATTTTCATCAAAATGAAAAATCTCACCCCAAGTGTGGTCTTTCTCATTAATCCACCATTTAAGTGAGAGTAAGTGTCTTATGCAGTTTATACAACTACACTTGCACTTTAACCTATTAGAAAGATGAGAAGTTCTTAAAATTCCTAAATGAGCCACTATTCGAAGAAGACCCCTCTGTAGATCTTCAGCCCCATTATTAAGGTTTTCAAATATCGCTAAGGCTTTCTCTTTCATTATGATAAAGATTGCTCACCTGATTTCTTCAAAACATTAGATTCTAATAAGAAGTCACATATGAACCTAAACTATTATTACATCCTACTGGAATTATTCCTCTATGTACAATCACACATGACAAAGTTCATGTCAAAGAAACACAGAGCAGAAGAGATTGTGTTTTAAAAATAATAACTTCATTTATGACTAATACAAAAATATCTTAATTTAAATGAGATACCTTTAATATATGGCCTCTCTCATAATCTTTATAGAAGTTGTTATTTTGCTGACTATTATAACTGAAATAAATTGTCCCACAAGGGCAGAATATACATTCTGGGCAATCAGCATACACCCAAGGCAAAGTCTGTCAAACAAAATAGCAGATATACTTATGTTTCAAATAATCTTATATTTTCACCACTTTTGGACTGCTTTTCTTCACACCAGTTATATTGTTTCATCTTGTGATTTACCTGATGAAATTGACTTGTGCTTGAATTACCAGCATTGCCTTTGATTCTTGGTTTCTTCGAAGGAATATTTGTAAGCCATCTGTTCATTTCATGAGGACTAGTTTCTTAAAATGGAGGGTCTGATCCATTACTTCACTGAAGCACATGCCTGTAAAGTACAATATATTTAGTATCCTCAAAGCTCAAATACAATTGTGAGATCTCTGCTTTCACTTCCTTGTGAAACCCCTCCTCTTCCCTCAAGAATCTTCATCTTCAGTAAGCAAAACTGATTGTCTGACCTCTGCACTCTGTGGACGTTTTAGGTTCAATTGCATGTAAAACACTTTTAACATTGAATCTCTTTCTTTTCATCTATGAAAATAATATCACATCAAGTTGTAATATTTCCTTCCAGCACCCAATGGATTATCATGCTTAACCTCTCTGACTATCCGCTCTGAATGTGATAGAATTCAATATAACCTCACTGGTGCTTCACCATCCTATAAAGACTCCCAGTTGGTGCCCTTGTTTTACAATTGCATGACAGCTTTGTGTTATAAGGTTCTTTTGGCACTGCCTAAGATAATATTTGTGTGCTTTTTTGGTTAAAAATATTATTCATGGTGTGAATTAAAGACTGTTCTGTGCTATGCTCAGTTGCTACAGTTGTGTCCCACACTTTGCAACCCTACAGACTGTAGCCCGCCAGGCTCCTCTATCCATGGGATTCTCCAGGTAAGAATATTGTCATGGGTTGCCATGCCCTCCTCCAGGGGATCTTCCCAATCCAGGGATCAAACTAACATCTCCTGTATTGCAGACAGAGTCTTTACCCACTGAGCCACCTGGGAGGCCCCATGAATTAAAGACCAATAAGGCAGATTTGAGGCTTCCCAGGTGGAGCCAGTGGTAAAGAATCCACCTACCAATGCAGAAGACCCAAGCGATGCAGGTTCAGTCCTGAGTTGGAAAGATCCCCTAGAGAAAGGCATGACAACCCACTCCAAAATGCCTGCCTGGACAGAGCAGGCAGGTCCCATGAACAGAGGACCCTGGTGGGCTACAGTCCATAAGGTCACAAAGAGTTCAACGTGACAAGTGACTTAGCACAGCACAACACAAGGCAGATTTCGGAGAAGGAAATGGCAACCCACTCTAGCATTCTTGCCTAGAAAATTCCGTGGACAGGGGAGCATGGCAGTCTACAGTCCCTGGGCTCGCAAAAGAGTCAGACACAACTTAACAACTAGACAATGGCAGATTTTATTCCAGGGGACCATTTCAATAGATATGGGGACCACTTCCCTGGGGTTTTGCAGTGGAGGAGAGAAATTGGACTCAGCTCTGAATATAACAAGGAAAAGTGGGAATTTATAGCCAAGAAAGAAGGTGAGGGGTCGGTGAATAGAAAATTACTAAGAGGAAACATCAAGGGCAAGGGGAAATTCTGGCTAAACCAACCTAACAGGACTCTTGCTGAAGGAAGGCCAGGGTGATCAGACATCATGTGGGGTTGCTAGGGCATGAGGAACCCCATCAGGTATCAAGGTTGGGGATTCTAGCTAAACCGACTTAGCAAGATTCTTGCTAAAATTGGATAATGCAAAGACAAACAGAAATTCAAGAGTCAGGATATAGTTGAAAGGAGAGTTCAGAGGAGCCTGAATAAGTTTGATCAAAAAGAGATTCTTGGACAGTTTGCAATCTAATTCTACCATTCTTCATCAGACTTTTCCTTTTGTCTATTAAAAAGACAACAGACTAAGACGGACATGAGTTTGAAATTGATGTTTTTTCTTAACTATGACATTATTATTAAATTCCGTTTTCATGTAAATCTTCAGTTATAAATATCATTTCTGTATCCCAGCTCTATCTTTCTATGTTTATCTATCATCTCTCTTTTTGTTTTCTTGAGACTGTTATAAAATATGGTAGCTAATTTAAAATGTTTTAAGTATTTGAAGTCTGTTAGATTTCTGTTTTTCAGTCAGCTAGATTTCTGTTGTTTTATATGTTTCATTTCTATTGTATATTTATTATTTAAGGCAGGGTGGTATAGAAAAAGCAAAAATGAGTAATGAATGTAGATATCTGTTTTGAAATAAAAGTATAAGAACATAAGGGCACATTTCATCCTATACTAAAATATAATGAAATTAAGTAGGGGCAAACTATTCAGAATGTTTTTATGTTTGATAAAGACTTAATTAGGTGTTTATAAATTAAGAAAACTTATTAAATGTGCCCAAACAATATGGAACATTTATGTTTACTAGTGAAAGAAACATTTTATTCATGATTATGAGAGTAAAATAATATATAGAAAATACAGTTACAGGAATTGATAGTTAATTAAATATTAAATTAATGCACACCTCAGAGTTTTATAGTCTTTATTTGATGTTAAAATTGTTAGGAAGTAACCCTATTTTGTAGCTAATAAAAATGGAATTCATAAAAGAGAAAATATCTTTGTAATATCTAGCTAAATTACCCTGTTATCTATCAAGTCCATTATTTCAGTTAATTGCAAGTACTCAAAAAAGCTTATTTTATCCCTTTAATTTTCAAGCAGGCACATATATAGACAGATTTGTGTATATGTGTGTTTGGGATGCTGTAAATTATTTTAAAAGACCAGCTTGCATCATTTTTAGTAAGTGAATACAGTATACAATGAGATAATTCCTTAATAAAGATTTCAGGAAGACTATGTGTTCAGGTATTTTAAAAAGGTAGGAACAACCATAATATAGTCTACATTTATGTATACTATATAAGAGATAGTTAATTTTTTAAAGTTACAATTAATATTAATTGCTATGGTTCCCTCATCTTTTAAGACAGGAGAAAAATTCTACATTAATATCCCTATTAATAAATAATAATTAGTGTTCATTAATAGATGAGAATTAAGCCAGACCTAGGTGATATTTCCAGTCAATTTTGAAGCAGCATTTAATGATATATACATTTTTTAGATCCTATGTTCATGTCTTTTACCTCTTATCTTGGAATAAAATATGAAAATCTTGTCATTTTTGATCTTGTGTAATCCATTTGTTTCATTATAAAAGAGCATAGTATTTGTTATCACAGAGAATCTTACTATCTTGAAGCTCCTCCAGTTATATCCCTTAAGAGATTAATAAAAAAGCAAATTTATGTTTTCCCCCCTTATCTATAACATTTCTCTTACATTATGTCCATTTTCTCTACAACATTGAATTTTTCTCTTTGGCCAAGCTTTATAAGATGTCACCTTTATGAAAGCACTGAAGAAACTGTAAACATGTGGTATGAAAAATTGACATGGCACTCAGTCTCCAGAAAGCAATTCAGCCGAGTCCAATACCAAATGTGTCGTGTCTGTGGAAGTACTACAGAGGCTAGCTGCTGAATAAAGATGTTGGAATTTTTTATCTCTAAAATGTTAAGAAATAGAAGACCTGTATATATTTTATTCGGAGAAGGCAATGGCACCCCACTCCAGTACTCTTGCCTGGAAAATCCCATGGATGGAGGAGCCTGGTGGGCTGCAGTCCATGGGGTCGCTGAGTCGGACATGACTGAGAGACTTCGCTTTGACTTTTCACTTTCATGCATTGGAGAAGGAAATGGCAACCCACTCCAGTGTTCTTGCCTGGAGAATCCCAGAGATGGCAGAGGCTGGTGGGGTGCTGTCTCTGGGGTTGCACAGAGTCGGACACGACTGAAGTGACTTAGCAGCAGCAGCAGCATATATTTTATTGAAGCATAGTAACTATGTCTAGTAATGAGGATACTATTTTATTTGACTTTTTTGCATAAAATAGCAACATTATGATCTTGTTCTATGAATTTTCTCTGCTGCTGCTGCTAAGTCACTTCAGTCATGTCCGACTCTGTGTGACCCCATAGACGGCATGCCACCAGGCTCCCCGATCCCTGGGATTCTCCAGGCAAGAACACTGGAGTGGGTTGCCATTTCCTTCTCCAATGCATGAAAGAGAAAAGTGAAAGTGAAGTCGCTCAGTCTGTCCAACTATTAGCGACCCCATGGACTGCAGCCCACCAGGCAACTCCGTCCATTGGATTTTCCAGGCAAGAGTACTGGGGTGGGGTGCCATTGCCTTCCCCGATGAATTTTCTCTAAGACAACATAATCAGTAAATTGTGTTCCATGCACATATCAATTGTATTAGGTTAATTCTGAAAATTACTCTTTGGGAATTTTTTTAATTTTTTTTGTATTACAGTGAGATACAATTTATTTCTGTCCAACACATATCTTTATGTGTCTTGAAGACTTTTCTATGATCATCATTTAGCTGTTATATGATAGTGATCAATAAAAATGTACATTTACAGATCAGTTAGGGAAATTATCATTTGGTTCCTATAGCATTAATAAAATATAAATAGTTCAATAATCATTTTGATTTGCTTTTATCCTCTTACAGATGTTACTGTCATTCCTTAGATTAAATTATGTTTTCCATCTCATGAAACTATGAGCTGTTGAAAATAAACGTGTTTTTTAAACATGAATACTAATTACTATTATAATAATTGAAAAAGAGCATAAAATAGTATTTGTGCTAAAATAGTAACCAAAATAGCAAAGAGAATAATAAAATTAAATGATTTGGGGAGGCAACATTTGTATGTTTTATTTATTTTGTAATGTTAACCTTGCCATGCTTTTTGTTCACATGCCTAACCTACCTCATTACCAACATTGCTCACCAAAACAGTACATTTTTACCGAGCAGGGACCTATGTTGACAAGATAGTTTCTTTGTAACTGTCTGTGACCATGAGCAATACATTCTGGTAAGTTAAAATCTCCCCTATTTAACTGATATTCCAAGGAGTTTGGTTCTGTGAAAATCAGAGCTGGCTGGTGGCAAGATAGCACACAACACTTACTTAAACTTGGTGGTCTTTCCCAACAGTGACCACCTGCCTCCAAACACACATTAATGTCCGAAGTGGGGGAATACATTCGGGGGAATACATTCTGCTGAATATAATCAGCATCATAAATACTTTGATGACTTTTCAGTCAGAGAAAACATAAAAGACTGTAGACTTGGATGAGCACACAAGGCTACATATTTTAAGGCCTGTAGTAAATTGTTGCAAAATTTAGTGCTCACCCTTTTCCCCTTAAACATAATTCAGAATAGTTCATTTCGGCAATTTTAGGTCAGCTTTTAGGCCCAAATCAAAAGAATTATGCACTTATTATTATGTAAAAGCTTTGTTTTTCAAAATGTATCTTCTGAGTAGTATATAAGTGGTGATCAGGGGTTACTGTTAGTCATTCAGTCATGCCCTACTCTTTGCAACCCCATGGACTGCAGCCCACCAGGCTCCTCAATCCATGGGATTCTCCAGGCAAGAATACTGGAGTGGATTGCCAGTTCCTTCTCCGTGGAATCTTCCCGACCTAGGGATCAAACCCGGGTCTCCTGCACTGCAGGCAGATTCTTTACCAAATGAGCTACAAGCGAAGCCCCGGTGATCTAAATGATAGGTAAATAAAAATTTGCTTTGCTGATTTTCTAAAGACATATAAAACCTTGATAAAGTCTTGAAATAATGATTCCTAGTGCACAGTTTCTAATGAGGTCTAAATTCTCTTGGAAGTTTCCCTTGGGTCTTGAAGTCACCATTGGATACTTTGAATAAGGAAAAACTGTAAGTTTGAACTAGGCTTCCCAGGTAGCTCAGTGGTAAAGAATCCTCCTACTAATGCAAAAGACATAGGAGATGCAGTCTCGATCCTTGGATCAGAAAGATCTCCTGGAGGAGGAAATGGCAACCTACTCCAGTATTCTTGCCTGGGAAATCCCATGGATTTCTTGCCTGGGAAATCCCAAGGAAAGACTTGCAGGATACAGTCCATGGGGTTGCAAAAGAGTAGGACATGAAACAACAAGTGCTTAATCAGTGGTCTTTTTCTTCCATTTTTTATCCATGATGCTATGTTCACCTTTAGACCCTCCTGATAATTAAGATGACAGCATTAGAAGGTAGGCTGTCCAACTCCGTCTCTGCTACTAACTATTTGCACAACACTGGGCAGTTCATTAAGCCTTTCTGTTCCTTAATTTCTGATCTATAAAGTGAAAAATATGAGCACAATAATCTTTGTGGTTCTTCTGAATTCTATGTTGAAATATTTGAGTGCAATGAACAAGGATGGGCATGATAGAAAATTTAAATAAGGTTCCTTTTTTAAAATTAAGTTTATGAATTTTTTTCCCTAATAAAATGTGCAGGTAATTCCCTGGAAGTTCAGTGGTTAAGACTTCCTCTTCCAAAGTAATGAGTAAGATTCAATCCCTGGTCAGGGAGCCAAGATCCCACATGCCTCGGGGCCAAAAAACCAAAACTTAAAATAGAAGCAATATTGTAACAAATTCAATAAAGACTTTAAATGTGTTCTACGTAAAAAAAAAAAACCTTTTGAAAATAAGATTTTTTTGCAAAATCTTTTGCAAAACTGTTTGCAAAACAGTTTGAACAAGTGTCAGGCACTTTATGAAATATAACAGCAAAAGATAAGTAAGACACTGTTCTTATCTACATGAGGGCTCCAGTGTAATGCCTGACAGTTTCTAAGAGCCAAAAACACATTGGGTGAGTAAGAACAGATCTGGGACCCAACATAATTCTTACAGTTGGAGCCACACAAGGCAGGTCCAACTGACCGCCAGCTTAGTGAGTCAATCATGATGTACTGTCTACATAGCCAAAGGATCCAGGAAGCATTCTGCAAAGATTTTCTGAGGATGGAGGAGGTTTCTAATAGATGATGATTAGAATGTAGCAACAAAGAATATAAAGGGACAATGCAGGTGTCAAATGGCAGGCCAGAATCAGCATGTGATAGCCCAAACCCCAGTGATTAGAATGAGGTCCTGGGGTATAACTAGAGTCTCCAGTGAGAGTCAAACAGGAACCAAAGCAGGATTTGCCCAGAGCAGACTGAAGACCAGAGTCTTGGGCAAGACAC
Organism: Oreotragus oreotragus; assembly: GCA_006410675.1. NCBI lineage: Eukaryota > Metazoa > Chordata > Mammalia > Artiodactyla > Bovidae > Oreotragus > Oreotragus oreotragus. The sequence goes on from SJYX01018704.1 coordinate 374,354, forward strand.
AGCTCAGCAATCCACAGAACAGAATGCCCTGCACTGCAGCTGCCATCTGGGAGATGGAGTAGGACCTTGCTGGACTGACCCAGATTGGTGAGGAAAGACATTGAGAATATTTAAATACTTCCTTTCTGGGTTTGAATGGTCTGTGTCAAGCTAATCAGCAGGATCAGATCTAGGGAACAAACAGATACAAAGGTGGAGCAGTGAGGAAGACTGTCACTTGTCCCCCTTTCTAAGCTTATCATTAAGAAGGAAGGCTCAGAGAAGAGCCCTCTGCATACAAAGAGACTTTGTCTGCATACAAAGAAGAATTTGGCAAAGATTCTTGGAAATTTGCAAGAGAAACTTCTATATGGCTGAAAGGTTTATAAGCAAGGTTTGAAGAGATGAGAATTTTGATAGGTTTGTATGGTTTTTCACCTAAGTTGACTATTGAAATCACCTGAATTGGCTTGTAAATATGGCATGGTTCCTCTCCTTTCTTGGCGATTCTAATATGCAACTGAGGTTGAAGAAACGCTCTTGGGAGACTGTTTCAACCAGAGGGAATACCATTAGCAAAGACCCAAAGGAAAGAACAGAGTTTATTTGGGGGCCAGAATCATCCAGCCTTGCCAGTGCAGGTGCTGGGAGAACTTGCTGGCGTGTTACATTGAGGGAGAGGAGAAAAATACATCATTACACAAAGAGTCGGACACGACTGAGTGACTGAACTGAACTGAACTGAAACAAACAGAGACATGACATGACAAAACCTTGAATAATTAGCTAAGCTAGGAGAAATGAAGGAATCAAGATAGTACACGTTCTGGGAGCCAAGTCTGATGAGAGCTTCTGGAGAAATATGGCTGCATAGTGAAAACCCACATACACAAATAGAAGTCAGGAAAATATAAGAAACTGAGAAGGCATTCAATCTATTTTTCCTGCACTTTGGTCTTATATGATTATTTGTTGTTGTTTCAATCACTAAACCGTGTCCAACTCTTTGTGACCCTGTGGACTGTAGCCTGCCAGGCTCTTCTGTCCATGGAGTTTTCCAGGCAAAGATCCTGGAGTGATTTGCCATTTTCTTCTCCAGGGAATCTTCTTGGCTCAGAGATCAAACCTGTATCTCCTGCTTGGCAGGTGGATTGTTTACCACTGAACCACCATGATTACAAAATACACTAAAACTATTCGTTCTAGTTTTATTGCATGTTGAGCTATACTTTTTCATGTACATTTAGTGAAAAACACCCTACGTCTCAAATTCTTTATTTACAAAATAGAGATTTAAAACACAAAACTTGTTCACTTAAAACTCCTAAAATTGTTTCGAGTACAAGTGTGCAAAAACTTCATTTACAGCATCTGTTCTCAAAAAAAAAAAAAAAAAAGCAAAAAGTGGTTAAATCTTGGGCAAAAACCTGTAGGTTAAGTTGTAATCAATAATACACGACTTAGTATTCATTTTATTAACACTCTCAACTTACCTAATCATTACTTAGGGAATTGGCAATTCCAGTTTATTTTCTATACCCAGTTTTTCAAAGACATTTTGCTCAAGCTTTCTCAGGCAAATCCCTTTAAGTACTATCTGATCTTAGAAGATTTCAGTTCATTCAAATAAGAAGATGCTGAAAAGTTAATGAGGGAAAAACTTTGTGTCTGTTTTGACTTTAAAGACCAGGGGGACAGTAAGCCACTTCAAAGCCTGTCTTTTAATCTTCTCATTGTTGAGCTCTTTGTTGTGAGGGGACAAGGGGGTGTGATTTTTATCCCTGTAATCAGTTTCTGTCAAGACAAGCTTTCTAAACATTTGTTAAGGGGGAGTTACAGAACTATTATGTGTGGTCACTGGTCTCTCACCCTTAGTTGATAAAAGGAGGGATGGGTGTCAAGTCAGCAAACCTCTAGTCTGAGTTGGTTTTCTTCTGGAGGGTCTAGAAATGAACCCACTATCCACAAGCACACTTCCACTGAAGGAAGATTGAATTTGAAACTGTCAAGTTGTGGCATGTTTGACTTCGCTCTAGAAAATATGGAAGGTAAAAATCATTGATTTTTTTGTTTCCTTTTCAGAAATATTTAGAAGCTTTGATAAAGAAATGTTGAGGATGGAGGTTGGGGTTTGAGGGCAGAGAGACATTATTGTGTTGTTTTAAAGATTTATTATTTCAGTTTATTTTCTGCTGCCTTCATATGTAAATGGTGTGCATAAATATAATCTCTAACATTTGCTACTTTGTATGTGTGAATATGGTGAAAATGGGTTTGGAAAATTTTAAATTGTATAGGTTCTTTATGTCTGTCAAGAAATTCAGATAGACTTCAAGAATGGCCTGAAGTCACCAGATAGAAGTAAACAGGGGAAAAAATGAGACTTGAGAACATTTTTCTTATTTAAAGCAAATAGCCTTTTTTTTTTTTTTTTTTTCACTATTAGCCAGTGAATTTTAAGAAGACATTTTAGGATTTAGTGTCTTTGCAGCACATATTAGGTTCATTGTCATTCCTTTTGCAGAGTTTACTGTTTGTGTCTGTGGCTTCAGTTATAGTATTTTAAATGCAATATAACTCCCCTAGGCTTTTAGTTTTGTAATCTACGTGGATAGCCTAATTTAGGTTTATATTTCCTCTGAAAACTTAGTGTCTATGTGTAGATTTTTTAAATGTCTGTTTTTATTTATACTCCTTTTTAATTGTGCTCTTCAAGTAAAGACCATTTTTACAAATGCTGAATTCATAGTATGTTTTCTTTATAAATCTGTAAGTAACTAATAAGTCTAGTTTGAGGGTATTATTAACTTGCTCAGAGAATGTAATAATGCATTTTTAGAATTTTCAAGGACATTTTGGAAGGTTATTCAGTGTCTCTGAAATATAGGAATTTCGAATATATCAAAAGCACTGTTTGATCATGCACTGTATGGTTTAAATTGTAAAATAAGAGGCAATGCAATAAATGTTTAATACCTATTAATTTCTTTTTGAGCTTTCTCTAATAAAATAAGAAGACAGTAGTTCTTCTTAGGTCTTCCATATGCTTCCAAACATTTGATAATCTCTCATTCATGAAACCATATGGAAAACTAAAACAGCAGATTGTATGGTTAGTACAGGGGTCATTTCTCTTAACATCTGGGCTCCTTAATTGTCTAAAGCTAGAGTTAGAGAGGGTAAATTATGTTGGTTGATATTTCATCTATTGTCCTTTATGCCTCAGAGAGCAAAATCCTGGATAATTAATGCACTGCCTAGAATGTGAAGCCTTCACTTAGAGAAGTCTAAAATGAAATCTAATAATTTCATTATTGGACTTGTTCAAAAATTGAATATTAATCAAAATGACACTATTACTGTTCTAGTGCTGTAGAGAATTTTGAATCTTCTTATGCTTATTTCAAAATACTTTCAGGGGTTATATTCAGATTTATCTTTAATTCAGCAGTAGCTGGACTCAGAAGTAATTCATTGTTTCAGGGCTGAAAATACACTTTAGCAAACCATGTTTTTAGCAAAAGTTTAAAGATTGTCAATGCCCATTATCTGAAAACATGATTTACTTACTATAATATACTAAACTTCACAGAACAATCATAAAACATATTTGCTTTTTTATGATTGTAAAACATATTTACTAAGTGAAATAGAAATTATAACTTGGATTGCTTAAAAAGATTCATATACAACAGTGAGGCAGCCCATGGATAGAGTAGACTTTCCATCTTTAGTTTTCATCCTGACTCCAGATTAACATTCTCATGAGGTATAAAGGTGAACATTTTACAAATGGTCCTACAAGTATTAAACTTTATCATCATAGACCAAGATTGTGTGTCTCCCCTAAAATCACTGCTGAAATAGTCTTGATTTTTAGCCTACTCAAACTAATTGAGAGCGAAGACATGATAAACAGTTGATGTTTATTTTCTGAATGGCACTTTAAAATTGATACATATTCCTAGAGCTTTGAAAGTATTAATTGAATATCTTCTTTGTTTCCAAATAGACTAACACATTCTAAGCTGAAATCACTCATAAAACAGCTAAAATGTTAAGGCTACACTGAAGGCATTTTTCCTTAAAAAAAAAAAAGGTAGTTTAAATTAATCCCATACATTCAGATATGAAAGCAATAGTTGATATATATTTTGATATAAGATAATGTTAAATAAGGGTGACTCATGATGGACTATATATATGTTTTATGCTTAGAGTTTATTACTGGTCATCACAGAGACCATAAAGTTTTATATATATAAGCTGCTGACCTCTCATTGCCAGCTAGAGACTATCCTGGATCATATATGAATCATAGTTTTCCTTGCAACACAAGATACATATTGATATTAACAAGCCTGAATGGTGCTTTGTGATAAATATCGTCTTTTTTTCTATGGTCAGTTTTTTGTTTTTTCTTTCTGGGACCCAGAGGAAGTTCCACTTTCCTCATCTTTCATCATGTGAACCTACTTTCCACCTCTCTTTCTGTTATCTATCTTCTTTCTTCTTATCTTTCACCTTCCCTTTCCCTCTTTATATAGGCACAAGATAGTCTATATTTTATTTCATACATTTTTTGAAAAGCTATGCATCTTATTCTTTATTTAAAAACTGGCATATAATGTGTTTTTAAAAATCACTACCCCTGAATACAATTAAACAAATTTCATATATTTGTGATCTTTTGCTTCTAAGGCCCTTGCTTGAAATTTTTGGCATGTTTCAGTGATCTGGATTTAAGAAAATTCTATTTTTACTGTTTACTTGTGATGTTTATAGCTTCAGATATATTTCATATTGCATTAATTGTTCTGAGCAGCAATTTTTACAGCAGTCAAAAACTTTATTAAGTCTGTCTTTTAAACTGTATTAGGTAATTATTTCAAGTGGATGAATATCCTACCCAATTCATCCAGAAAATGTCAGAGATGTAATTAAACAAAAAGTAAATTCTATTTGGGCATAGAGTTGTACTGTAACAGGAGCTTAGTTTCCCATTCCTGCTGAGAAAGTGTTTACATTAATAGTCACCTGCAAGGTGGTAAGAAAGGCATAATTATCATATTTATTCAGTGTGTCAGCTCTTTGTGCTAACTGCAGGAAAACTGCAAATTTATGTCTTCCTACTTAGCAAAATTGTAATTAAGATTAACATTTCTTGATAAAATAAATACTTAGGGAGAAATCTCAAAGGAATCACTGTTTCCTTTTTAGTATAAAACCTCATGAAATTAGAATGAAAGTAAAACACCTTTTATTCTGTTGTTTGCCAGGCTTAGTCACACAGTGTAATATTGGGTTGGCCAAAATTTTCATTCAGGTTTTTCATAACAGCTGATGAAAAGCCTGAAGGAACTTTTTGGCCAACCCAATAGTATACATAGTAGTTTTGCAGTGGATATCTCAGAGAACTTTGATAACCATACGTCTTCCTTCAGTGACTGTTTAGCTGCTTGTGTACTGGTGTTTACATAGCAAAATGGATGGAAAGTCAAGAGAAAACACTCAGTATCTGGTTAAGGTAATGCACATTCAATCTCCCAAAGTTTACACAGCAATTGAAATGGCCTCTTCTATAAATAATGCCATGCTTCCTGGTATTTCTATCATTTACAGCTTATAGTAGCAAGAGCAGCCCCAGCACAATATTTCTTAATCCTCCCAATGCCTAATGCATGTATAAATCATCTGCACCCTGGCAGAATCTTGTCTTGACCCTCCAAGACTTTTATTGCCATTTCATTCATTTTTTATTACCTCTTCTTTCTTCTTCTTTTTTTATTTCCTAAATCCATGAGCTGAAAAGGGGGTTATAGTTTTCATTTTCTTGTGAATGATGTATATATAGTTTCTTCCCCAGCATGCTGTCAGGGTTGCAGGAGAGAAAAGCTTCTCTGTTATGAAGAGCCAACTGAAGCAAATGAATCATTAGAATGATGAAAGGTCTGCTGGGGACAATCAGTGTCTTTCCTCTTAGCTGTCAGTTAACAATGACACCTAATCCTTAGCATTTACTGAGTGTAAAATAAAGGTCCTTAACCATTTTATCACACATACTTTTAACCTGAAAACTTCCCTTCCCCCAACTTTCTTTTTTTTTTTTTTTGTAGCTTTTTAAACTTTGGCTTTTTTTTTAATTATATGAAACTAACATTTAAGATTAGTTGGAACTAAATTCATTTTCCCCTACTCTGTCATATGTTGTATTCTTTTTTTAAAAAATTATTTGGCAATCTATAAAACTTGGAAATACAATAAATTACCAATTTTCTTATTTTTTTCTTTTTCTCTTTTTTAATTGGTTGGAAATTGCTGTACAATGTTGTACTGTTTTCTGCCATAAACAATGTGAATCATATATACATATATATCCCTTCCCTATTGAGCCTTCCTCCTCTTTCCTCATCCCATTCTTCTAGGGCATCGTAGAGCATGCCCCAACTTTCTGTTCACTCTTCTCTTTCTTTCCCCCTTCCTTTTTTTTTTTTTCCTCCTGTTTTGTTTCTGGTTTTGGTCCTTGAACACATCCTTACCGTGTTCTTATCATGGTAAAAATTTTGCTTTGATAGGGACTCAAGATTCAAAGATGACTACATCATTTTTGCAGTGAAAGCACTTACAGCCTAGAAGGGGACATACAGGTGCAAGCAATGAATTATAATATTCTGTGAATATGATCAGTGATAGAGGCATGAATAAACATGGACATCAAAGAAGCATCAATGAAATCTGGCTAGGACTGCAAGGGTAACTTCACTGAAAGTGAAATTTTCCAGCTAGGGTCTTAAAGCTTTAATAGAAATTTTGCAAATAAATGAGTCAGAAGGAAATACATTAATAAAAACATATTCAGGTAATAGCAGCTAGAATTTAAAAAGGAAAATGGTGAAAAGAGTGAGGTTCTAATTGAAAAGAGGACTAGAAATATTTCTGAAGTCAGATTGGATTTTTTTTTCTTTAGTTTTTATTGGAGTATAGTTGTTTTACAATGCTGTGTTAGTTTCTATGGCGCAGCAAAGTGAATTAGTTATTCGTATACCTATATCCCCTCTTTTTTTTGATTTCCTTCCCCTTTAGGGACCACAGGGCATTGAGTCGAGTTCCCTAAAGTCAGAGTATTAAGAGCTTTGTGTACTTCTAAAACTGGAGACCTTATTCTCTAGTGATGGATTTTTAATCTGAAGAATCATCAAATGAAATCTATCACAGTAGCACACCAAATCCATTAGGACAAGAACTTTACAGAGTTGGCAGGCATCAGTAAGTATACAGTTAGCAAACGGCTGTCCTAAAGATTGCAGAGGGTCAATGTGACAGTGGAATTGCTAATGGGAGATATCAGAGATGGGACATGGTGAGGAGACAGTGTAGTGATCTAGGTGAGAGAGGATGACAGCCTGAGCTAGGGAAGCAGGTGTTGCTTCGATGAGAAATGTGAACTGGAGAGGTGAAATGACGTTGGACATAATACTGACAGGGCTCAGGGCTTCCCTGGTGGCTCAGTGGTAAAGAATCGACCTGCCAGTGAAGGGGATGCAGGTTCCATCCCTGGACTGGGGAGATCCCCTGGAGAAGGAAATGAGCACCCACTGCAGTACTCTTGCCTGGGAAATCCCATGGACAGAGGAGCCTGGCGGGCTACAGTCCACCTCTTTGGGGTCACAAAGAGTTGGACATAGCAACTGAACAACAACAATACTGACAGAGCTCAGTGACTGATAAAGTCTGGAACATCAGTGGGGCGATTGAAGCATTCTGCAATAGGACTAAAGTAACTTCCAAATAAGGTAAGAAAGGCAAGAGAAATGCAGATTCGAAGGTGAAATGGATGCCTCTTATTTGGGGGTGGTTTAGTCGCTAGGTTGTATCCAGCTCTTGCAATGCCATGGACTGTAGCCCACCAGGCTTCTCTGTCCATGGGATTTTCCAGGCAAGAATATTGGAGTGGTTTGCCATTTCCTTCTACAAATTCTTATTTGGGGATACTTTATGTTTGCATGCAGTAGAGTACATTTCTCATCTACAGAAGAGATGGAGAAGTAAAATTAGGAACCATCACCCCAGTGTTAATAACCAAGCTGGCAGAAGCAAATGAGATTCCTCAGGAAAAGCCTCACACCAGAAGGTCACTGTTTATAGGGAAGATAATGAAAGTTATCTGACAGGAGAGGAGGAAGAGACACAGCTAAAAAAATAAAAAGAAGTTCCTGGGAAAGTGTAGGTTGTCTACTCTCTCCTCTTCTCCTCGTCTATGAATAACATTCTTCTCTTGGTTTTTGAAGATACAACAGGCTCATCTGTTACTGAAAGCGGGGGTCTTCCTGCTTAGCTCTCTGAAGCCAATAAAGAGGCAAGGTTGATGGAAAGTTTATTCCAAGGCCAGCAACCCTGGGGAGACTACAAATTCTTATTTGGGGATACTTTATGTTTGCATGCAGTAGAGTACATTTCTCATCTACAGAAGAGATGGAGAAGTAAAATTAGGAACCATCACCCCAGTGTTAATAACCAAGCTGGCAGAAGCAAATGAGATTCCTCAGGAAAAGCCTCACACCAGAAGGTCACTGTTTATAGGGAAGATAATGAAAGTTATCTGACAGGAGAGGAGGAAGAGACACAGCTAAAAAAATAAAAAGAAGTTCCTGGGAAAGTGTAGGTTGTCTACTCTCTCCTCTTCTCCTCGTCTATGAATAACATTCTTCTCTTGGTTTTTGAAGATACAACAGGCTCATCTGTTACTGAAAGCGGGGGTCTTCCTGCTTAGCTCTCTGAAGCCAATAAAGAGGCAAGGTTGATGGAAAGTTTATTCCAAGGCCAGCAACCCTGGGGAGGTAGGGAGAGTGGACTCCTGACCAAAAGTCAACCCCCACCCCCGACACACACACACTGACCATCAGTGGGCATGAGCTTTTATAGATGGAAGGAGGGGGCTAAGTGTAGAAACAACATGGTCAGCTCTGACAGTCATGCGGTCAAGTTGGTCACGTGATGGTCTGACCAGCATCATCTTGATTGTTGTAAGTACAGTTGATCTTCAGTTCCAGGGTCAGTTTGTTCCCATTTCTCTGAGATCAGCTCTCAGAATTGTGGCAGCTTATGTTACGACTAGTCTGATCATGGTGTAGTTAACTTCTCCCACCTGGTGGGGGTATTGGTATCTATAAAACAGCTAAAAGGAAATGAGGCAGGATACTATCTGTAGCCCTTGGAGAGGAACTGAAGGTCCTCGACTATGCTTAATGACTAAACGATCATTATTCAGCTTTGTTGGACTGTTTTTCTTTGTTTCTGCATTTTCTCACTTCTCGGATTAAACTTATTTCTTGGCTAAAGTTTTTCCACAGACAAAAGGCAGACTGAGGAGATGGAGGGCAAGGACCCTAGGTCCTGCTGTGTTTCACATCCACAACATTCAGCATGAAACATGACTGATGGTGGAAATTTTGCTCATCTTCTTTTGTCAACTCTAGGCCAAGTTGAATCACTTAGGAATTTAATGACAGTAGGTGACGAAACCCCACATTATTCTTGAAAATATTTAACAGGCAGGAGACAAAACAAAGAACTGGTAAAGGGATGAAAATGAAGGACATAATTTACTTATTTATCGTTGCCAACTTCTGTGGCTTCCCATGGAGAAGTTTACGCTAGTGAGTTTAGAACCAGAACTGTCGAAGCCTGTGGAAATTTTTCTGGACTATGACCAGTTTCTCACGTTAAAGGCAGTCATCCCTAAATTCCCCTGGGCTCCAGGCAACAAAACACTCATGAAGAATCACATATAAGTAACCATGGAATCCATCCCATGCTCTCTGAGCATCCGGATTTTCCATTTTGTGTATTTGTTTTCCTGAGAAAACTCTTTGCAGGGGAGATTTTTTTCTTTTTTGGTTTTTATTTTTTGCAACTATTGATGTGGTATGTTCTGCATCAATGTTTTATGACATAATTCATAGTTCTAAATCCTAATTCCTTAAATTGTATCCAGTCTGACTTCTGTCTGTGCCATCTTTGTTTTTTGTTTTTTTGTTTTTTCCAGGAACTGATCCCATTTCTTAATTTTTCAGGTTTTCTTATATACCTTTTGTTACATATAGGGATGAATACAGAGTCACGTGGGGTTAGTCAGCATTGATTCTAAACACAAATGGTGCAACGTATGAATGAAGAGTATTATATGGAAATTTTGCTTGACAGACTTATGGGAGTGATCAACAAAATAACTTCCAAAAGCTGAGTGCTAGATCGTTCTTATTTCTTTGTATTTTGATATTGTTTCTAGCCTACCTGCCTGATAATATGGAAATTTAATACTGGTTCCCACAACCTTTCTGAAAGATTTATAGGCCATTTCTCTCTTCCAATGGTTGTATATAGATCTCACAGTCTATAGTGATCTATTACCTTAATTCCATAGTAGAGTATACTTCAATGTAACATTAATGGCTTCTGTGACTAAATTAATAAGAATAATTACCTTATTGAAACAAAAATGCAGGAACAAAAGAGCTCTCACTCCTAAGGAAGCATGTGCCATTTGATATCAGGTATAGCTAAATAAATAAAATATTTGATATGATATTTAAACCAAATTTATTTGTATTAATGAAGTGGTAGAAATATAACAGGAATATTTTCTGTAATTTATTTGGTTAACATTGGGCTTCCCAAGTGGCTCAGGGGAGCCACCTGACAAGCAGGAGACGTAGGTTCAATCCCTAGGTTGGGAAGATTCCCCTGGAGAAGAAAATGGCAACCCACTCCAGTATTCTTGCCTGGGAAATCTCATGGACAGAGAAGCCTGGCAGGCTACTGTCCAAGGGGTCACAAAGAGCTGGACACGGCTGAGTGACTAAGCACAACCACCTTCTGCAACCTTATGCCGGAAATTCTCGCCTCCTGAAGTTTCCCCAATAATGTTGCTATAGAATTTCTGTGTAGAAGTGGCTTATATCTAGAATGTGTTTAGAAGTGGGTACCAGCTTCCTCTTCTTAAAGTTTTACTTCCAGAGCAAGCAGGGTATTTCTTTGCTCGTTTGGGGATCATAGAGATTAAGTTCCTTTATCCCAGTACGTTTTACCCCTTCACTTTCTCCGTCTTCTCCTGATGCTCAGAGGCCCTGACAGCGTTGCATGTTTGCTCTCTCAACCATCCTTTCAGATCCCAGTGCTGGAATTATCGTTGTCTGCTTCTGCTCTGGGGATCTCTTAAATGTCACTTAACTGCAATGTTCTTTCTCATTTCTCTATTCAAATACAGAATTGTCTGCAATGCTGCTCAAGACATAATATCCTTTGCAGGACCTATCACACCCCAGTGTTAGAGTGAAGACTTTGTTCCCCATGAGCTCAGGATGCACTTCTTTGAACTCTCAAAAGCTTTCATGCAGTTTGCTTTTAGCATCTCTTGTAGACTTTATTTAAACCCTCTGCCTTAGACGTGCCATATGAACCAAACTGAGGAAGATATGATTAAAAGGAAATGGGTGCTGTATCACCTGATCCTTTCTCCTCTTTACCCACTCCCATGGGACACATGGATGTCTCAATCTTTTTTCACTTCAGATTGAGTTCTTTCTTGGAAGGATGCAGAGTCACACACCAAATCAATCCCTGTTCCACCATACTCTCAGTTTGAATGCTAGTGTGAACACAGATCAATTTTCAGGCAGAAGCACCACCCACTTCAAATCAATATTCATTCAAAAGACATGTGTGAGGGAAACCACTCTAAATACTGCATGTAATCAGATTTTTTTTCTTATTTAGTTGTGTGTTATATGCTTTATTTAAGGAATACATACACCAGCTTTTCTTCACTAACATTGATCATAGTGGTAAATGTGACCCCAAGATATTATTAGGTTCAGTTATCTGTTTAAACTCTAGTGTTAAGGAATGATGGATTATTGTTCTTATTTCTAATATTAAAAAAAGAAGTAACTGACTTTATGGCAACAAACATGGTAACTTAGGTAAAGAACCCACCTGCCAATGCAGGAGACAGAAGAGATCCCTGGGACAGGAAGCTCCCCTGGAGGAGGGCAAGGCAACCCACACCAGTATTCTTGCCTGGAGAATCCCATGAACAGAGGAGCCTGACGGGCTACAGTCCATGGGGTCACAAAGAGTAGGACACGACTGCAGTGACTTAGCACACACGCAGATATTTAAAGATATGGAGAGAAAAATTTCACAGGGACTCAAAAGGGTGATTAACCAATGTCAAATGACAAAGCTACAGCAATTTAGTAATGAGTCTGATGTTTTTTATCCAAGGGGAATCAACCCATGGATTGGGAGAGCATAGTGCCTCACAGTGGTGGAACAGTATTCCTGAGGGTCATGGCAGGAGCCTGCTTTAGGAGCTGGAGAAGCTGTCATGCTGGAGCAGGGCACGATTCGCTAGGAGGTCAAGGATTTCCTTATAAGGCTGGCAGGTCCCGTCTTCTAGAGTAAGCTGATTTGGAGGGTTGTGATTGGTGTTAGATTTCTATGACAGTGGGGCATTTCCGTAAGTGCGTGCTGAGTTTTGATTTGTGACCTGGGCCAGACCGCNGCTAGGAGGTCAAGGATTTCCTTATAAGGCTGGCAGGTCCCGTCTTCTAGAGTAAGCTGATTTGGAGGGTTGTGATTGGTGTTAGATTTCTATGACAGTGGGGCATTTCCGTAAGTGCGTGCTGAGTTTTGATTTGTGACCTGGGCCAGACCGCTGGAAGCCCTGCATTTTGAGGTCCAGATACACAAATTAATGTTATCACCAGTATTAACATGAAACCAACAGCTTCCCACTTTTCTTTCCCCATAACTCTCATCTTACTGCTTTTCTTATTCCTTTACTTTCCTCTCCATCCATTCTTATATTTTTTCTTTCTCATTTATCTTCTTCATTCTTTATGATACTTTCTCATCATCTGTTCTTCTTCCTATGGTTTTCCAGTTTTCTTCCTTTCTTTTTTTTCAACTTGAAGAGTGGTTAAATTGAGAGGAAGAGCAAGACAAGTGAGGAAGGAAAAGAAACGCTCACCAGTGGGGGAAGATAACATTGTGTGTGTGTGTGTGCGCGCACACGTGCATGTGCGCACGTGCACACACGTGTATCCACTCTTAGTTGACTCAGGGGTTCAGATGGACGAGGCATAAGAAATGTTTCCTATATAGCAATTTACTGCTCATTTTTTTTGGTTAGATGTTTTGTTTGTCCCTTAGGGGAACTTTTTCATGGGAGGGATTGGGATTTGGTTTGGTTTGTTCGTTTTGGTTTTAGGAAAGATCTCTAAATGAAATTGAGCCTCAAAACATTAAACTGTTACTATCTTTTTGAAATGCCTTTTTCAAAAACTATTGTTGTTCTTCTTCTGAGGCCAATTATTATACTCTTGTTTGAGGAACTATCAATAGAAAAATATCATCTCCATCTTACACATGAAGAAAATGGGCCCAAGGAGTTTCAGCAAGTGGCACATGACTACATGAATGCTGGGTCCAGAACTCTCAATAAAACTTCAACATGATTTGCTTGAATTACCAATAGTATTTTATTCCAAGGCACTTTGCACAGAGCACCATCAGCTTCGTGCCTAAACATGGGTGCATATACCCTCTTAGGTATGCATTTCTACCCACATGGTCACACCCTGTTCGTTGATTATGGAACAAGATGACTGCCTCAGGCTGGAGTTGATGAGCTGTCCTTTCTGAGTAGTTTAGTCTAGGATACATGTAAGATTAAAAAGTGCATTTACAAAGAAAATTATCAGGATGTGAATGTGACTAAAGACTGATGCATTTTCAAAAACATCAAACCAGGATAGTTGATCAACTGGCAGAATTAGGATCTCAGTGGTTACCACTTTTCTTAAGAAAATACAAACAGCTAGCAAGATGTAAAAGAGTTAATCAAATCAGTCTTACTGGGATTTAATATGTGTCTAAGATTTTTAGTGGCTTAAAGAAAAACTGATGGATCCTGTATTAAAAAATATAATCAGATAACTTTTCTGGAAATTCTTAAAGCAGCAGCTTGTTAGGAAAATGTCTAAAGTTAAAACTACTCTTTTCTCTGTTTTGGGGAAATCTCTGTTTTGTGAAGAAAATAAAAATCTTTAGCGGGAAAAAGAATTTCTCTACTACGTAGATAGCTTGAAATTTACTTATAGAATGTAAATAAGAAAAGAACAAAACTATATCGGTAACTAAAATAGCATTGTACCTCCTTTGCTTTGGGGACAAGGTCAGTTAATCAGTAAATGGATTGGCTGTCTTACAGGCACTGTTCAGGAGGACCTTTCAGTTCCTATCTTCACTTCATCTGCACACTTTCAGAGGTCACTGTTTTCTTTTCTTTACTTTTTGTATGACGACTTCCATTATGCAGAGGTAGAATCAATAAGGAAAAGGAAGATGGAAAAATTATTCTTTAAAGGTGAAAAGGTAGTAAGATAGTAGCCCATGATAAAGACATAAGGCTGAGATTATGTGGGAAAAATAATGTAAGTTCTGGAAACAAAATATACTTTGAGATATCATCTGGTCAGCGTCCAGGAAAAATTAAATTTAAACCAAACAGTAAATTAAGTCTAATTTCAATACTCTTCAAAATTCCGAAACACCTTTGAACTTCAGATCGCCATCTGTAATATATAATACTATTTAAAGTAGTCCATATACACTAAGATAATATTTTTTAAATGTGACAAGCCTCACATGATAAAGATATTCACAGAATAATGAAGATTAAAAAATTATCAATGGAGCAATGTCTACTAAGTTCTGCAACATTAAAATGGCTAACATGATAAAGAAACCAGAAGAACAAAAAGAATGTGTGCTTATGCTTCCAGCCTGTGGTGCAAAGCAAAATTGGAGCAAACACAGAAATTATTGAACAAAGAACATAGTCTAGCTGTTTCTAACAGCTGTTTGACAATGTCCACCTGCTAATCTATATATTGACAGGTTCTTAATATCACATGAGGGCTTCCCTGGTGGCTTAGAGGGTAAAGTGTCTGCCTACAATGCAGGAGACCCGGGTTCAATCCCTGGATAGGGAAAGCCCCCTGGAGAAGGGAAGGGTAACCCACTCCAGTACTCTTGCCTGGAAAATCCCAGGTACTGAGAAGCCTGGTAGGCTACAGTCCATGGGGTCGCAAAGAGTTGGACATGACTGAGAAACTTCACTTTCAATACCACATGGGGCTTCCCTGGTGGGAAAAAATCAGACAGTAAAGAATCTGCCTGCAATGCAGGAGACCTGATTCAATCCCTGGGTCAGGAAGATCCCTGAGGGAGGAAATGGCAACCCACTCTGGTATTCTTGCCTGGAGAATTCCATGGACAGAGGAGCCTGGTGGGCTACAGTCCATGGGGTCGCAAAGAGTTGGACACGACTGAGTGACTAACACACACCATATCAAANTTCTCACTTCCACTGTATAATCATAAGGGATTTGATTTAGGTCATACCTGAATGGTCTAGTGGTTTTCCCTACTTTCTTCAATTTAAGTCTGAATTTGGAAATAAGGAGTTCACGATCTGAGACACAGTCAGCTCCTGGTCTTGTTTTTGTTGACTGTATAGAGCTTCTCCATCTTTGGCTGCAAAGAATATAATCAATCTTATTTCAGTGTTGACCATCTGGTGATGTCCATGTGTAGAGTCTTCTCTTGTGTTGTTGGAAGAGGGTATTTGCTATGACCAGTGCATTTTCTTGACAAAACTCTATTAGTCTTTGCCCTGCTTCATTCAGCATTCCAAGGCCAAATTTGCCTGTTACTCCAGGTGTTTCTTGACTTCCTACTTTTGCATTCCAGTCCCCTATATTTTTTGAGTGTTAGTTCTAAAAGGTCTTGTAGGTCTTTACAGAACCGTTCAACTTCAGCTTCTTCAGCATTACTGGTTGGGGCATAGACTTGGATAACTGTGATATTGAATGGTTTGCCTTGGAAACGAACAGAGATCATTCTGTCATTTTTGAGATTGCATCCAAGTACTGAATTTCGGACTCTTTTGTTGATCATGATGGCTACTCCATTTCTTCTGAGGGATTCCTGCCCACAGTAGTAGATATAATGGTCATCTGAGTTAAATTCACCATTCCAGTCCATTTTAGTTCACTGATTCCTATAATGTCAACGTTCACTCTTGCCATCTCTTGTTTGACCACTTCCAGTTTGCCTTGATTCATGGACCTGACATTCCAGGTTCCTATGCAATATTGCTCTTTATAGCATCAGACCTTGTTTCTATCACCAGTCACATCCACAGCTGGGTACTGTTTTTGCTTTGGGTCCATCCTTCATTCTTTCTGGAGTTATTTCTCCACTGATCTCCAGTAGCATATTGGGCATCTACAGACCTGGGGAGTTCCTCTTTCAGTATCCTTATTACTGATCAACCACTAGTCCCAGATTCCTCAGAATTATTCCACTGAGGTGGAGGCCGCCATCAACCACCTGGTCAACAAGCATCTGGGGACTCCTACACTTACCTGTCTCTGGGCTTCTGTTTTGACCAAGACCATGTGACTCAGGAAGGGTGTGGGCCACTTTTTTCCACAACTTGGCCAAGGAGAAGCACATGGGCAGCAAGCATCTCTTGCAAATGCAAAGCCAGTGCAGCAGCCATGCCCTCTTCCTGAACATGTAGAAGCCATCTCAAGATGAGTGGGGTAAAACCCAGGATGCCATGGAAGTTGCCCTTCTCATAGAGAAGAAGCTGAACCAGGCCTTTCTGGATCTGCATGGCCTGGGTTCTGCCAGCGCAGGCCCCCACCTCTGTGACTTCCTGGAGAACCATTTCCTAGGTGAGGAGGTGAAGCTCATCAAGAAGCTGGGTGACCACCTGACCAACCTCTGCAGGCTGGCTGGTCCCCATGCTGGGTTGGGTGAATATCTCTTCAAATGGTTCACCCTCAAGCATGACTAGGAGCCTCTGAGACCAGTGGCCTTTGAGGAGCCCCCTGCTAACGTCAGGGCTTCCTGAAGCCCATCTCTGCAGCCACTAGGCAGCTTTTTAACATCCCCAAGACCTCTCTCAAGCCTTGAACAAAATGGAAACAATAAAGATTTTTGCAGCAAAAAAATAAGTAAATAAATGAGCAGCAAATACTGTTTGGTATAAGTACGTCCCACACACTGCATGGGACATCCTTACTCCACCCTCGTACAATGCTATGGCAGCCTGCAAAGAATCTCCTCCTTTACTTGGAGGGATCTGAGGTCCAAAAGTGGTGGAGCCCAAACTTGTAACCTGCAGATTAATGTTCTGTGTTCCCTTCCAGGTCTGTGTCAGACAGTCACTGAGACCACAGTCTGGGTGAATCTTCACAGCACCATCCTGAGGGCAGGTGGCTCTTTAATGGTGTCCAAAAGGGCTCTGTGAGCTCTGAGCTCTTCCAAAGAGATCAGTGACCACCAACCAGAGTATAGCTTTAAAATGTTACAGAAAAGTTTAATCACAGTTTGAAAAAGAAAAAGAAAAAAAAAAAAAAAACCCACCCCTAGAGATTATCAAGTTTACAACCATGCTCCTTCTTTCCTTATTGAAGACAAGCACACCAGGAACCAAAAACACTAGCACTGCCTAGCCAGTCCTCATTCATCATTAGAACTTTAGTCCTTAGAAAACTCAGACAGAGAAATTAAGCAACTTGTCCAAAGTAACACAGCTGGGGATGAGGGTGATGGAAGTGAGGGGCAGGCCCAGCACTTGGTGGCTGTGAGACACATGATCACTGAGAACACCTATCTGTCTTGCTCTTTTCATTGTACACTCTTCCTTCTTTCTTCTCCTTTCCCTCTCCTCCCCGCAAAACCAGTCTTACTCATCATCTTAAAGTAAGCCAAGCATCTGTGCTTACATTTCAGTGGTGTCACCTCATTTCATCCACCCAGAAACACTAACTTACCATATACTTCAGGTAAGGAAACCAGTTCCAAGAGGTTTGCCCAAAGTCACAGAGAGAGGAAGTAGCAGAGTGGTAATCAAATTATCCTACATCTGAAATCTACATCTGAAATCTTAGATCTTTCACTGTATCACTCTAGTTCTCAAAAGGCTACCAAAAGCCATTCATTTATGGCTACTGTTTTTTATTGTGGTAAAATTAACATGTTTAACCATTTTTAAGTGTACAGTTCAGTGGCGTTTAGCACCTTTCAACATTGTGTAACAAGAGCCCCTCTCTAGTTTCACAACTCTTTACATCACCGAGAAAGGAAAGCGTGTGCCCAGAAGCAGTGACTTCCTGCTTCCCCTTCCCTCAGCCCTCAGCAGCCCGGACCCCATTTCTGTCTCTGTGGATTTGCCATTCTACACACTTCCTGTGAATACAGTTCTATAATATGTGATTTCTTACATCTGGCTTCTTTTATCAACGTAATGTTCTGAAGCTCAGGCCCATTGCTTCATGTTCTGGTACTTCATGCATTTTTAGGTCTGAATGACATTCCACTGTGTGAACATATGGCAGTTTTCACCCATTCTTCAGCTGATGGACATCCGAGTTATTTCCACATCTTCACTGCTGTAAACAGTGCTGCTGTGACCCTTCACGAACAAGTTTTTTCTTCAGTATCTGTTCTCGTTTCCTTGGGGTATAGACCCAGGAGAGGAACAGTTGGGTCATGAGGGGATCTGAGGGCAATGGGGACCCACACTGGATTGTGATGTTTGCACAACTGTTATGCATGTGTTAGAAGTTACTCTACACATTTAGGGCTTCCCCAGTGGTCTAGTGGCTGAGAATCTTCCTGACAATGCAGGAGACATGGGTTTGATCCCAGTTCAGGGAAGATTCCACATGCTACACAGCAACTAAGCCCGTGCGTCACAGCTGCTGAGCCCACACGCCCTAGAGCTCATGTTCCACAACACGTAGCCCCACTCACTGCAGTGAGTAGCCCCACTCACCGCAACTAGAAAAAGGCCACGTGCAGCAACGAAGACCCAGCTCAGCCATAAATAAACAAATAAATCTTTTTTTAAAAGTTACTGAATACATTTAAATTGGGTGAATATTGTTGTATGTATATTATATATTTCCATAAAGGTTATAACACTGTTATGCAGTTTTAAGAATGACCATTTTAATCAGAGTATAATATTTCATCAAATGGCTGTGCCCTGTTTTACTAAATAACTATTGAACATTGGAATGAGAATATTTTCAATCTTTCATTTTTTAAAAATACTTCAACCAACATCTTTGTTCATAAAGCTTTTACTCAAACCTGTTTTTTAACGATTTCGTTAGAGGTGAATTCCAGAAATGGAACGTGGGACAGTTGGAATGCCCATTAAGGCTTCCCTGGGAGCTCAGCTGGTTAAGAATCTCCTGGAATGCAGGAGACTGCGGTTTGATTCCTGGGCCGGGAAGCCGCCCTGGAGGGGGGATGGGCCAGCCACTCCTGTATTCTTGGGCTTCCCTCGTGGTTCGTCTGGTAAAGAATCTGCTTGGAAGGCAGGAGACCTGAGTTTAATCCCTGGGTTGGGAAGATCCCCTAGAGAAAGGAACAGTTACCCAGTCCAGTAAGCTGGCCTGGAGAATTCCATGGACTGTACAGTCCATGGGGTCGCAAAGAGTCAGACACACGTGATCGACTTGCTCTTTCACTTTGCTGTGTGTTCACACTTCTTGTTCTTTAACATTAAAGGCGAAAAGCGGTCATAGAGGTGGATGGAAACATATCACGTGTGTTAAAAACTGAGGAATTCAGAAAGGTACTAAAACAAACAAAACTCTACTTGTTCACCGTGGGAGGATTCTAAGAAATAAACTCATCCTGAAAACTGTAGGTAAAAAGGGAGGGAGGAATCAAGTATTTATCCTGATTTTCCTATAAAAACTGTACTTTAGGATCATAAGGTGATTGCAGTGAGTAAATGCCTAGGGTAAATAGAGTCCAATGGCACCCCACTCCAGTACTCTTGCCTGGAAAATCCCATGGATGGAGGAACCTGGTGGGCTGCAGTCCATGGGGTCGCTGAGAGTCGGATATGACTGAGCGACTTCACTTTCACTTTTCCTTTTCATGCATTGGAGAAGGAAATGGCAACCCCCTCCAGTATTCTTGCCTGGAGAATCCCAGGGACCGGGGAGCCTGGTGGGCTGCCGTCTATGGGGTCGCACACAGTTGGACATGACTGAAGCGACTTAGCAGCAGCAGCAGCAAGCAATACACACAAAAGAGACAAATAGAATATTTCCATTTTGTGACCATTTTGGTCACTGTAATGCAAGGTCCAAAGAATTGCAAGAAGAGATCAGAAAGACTTCTTCAGCGATCAATGCAAAGAAATAGAGGATCTCTTCAAGAAAATTAGAGATACCAAGGGAACATTTCATGCAAAGATGGGCTCTATAAAAGACAGAAATGGTATGGACCTAACAAAAGCAGAAGATATTAAGAAGAGGTGGCAAGAATACACAGAAGAACTTTACAGAAAAGATCTTCACGACCCAGATAATCATGATGATGTGATCACTAATCT
>SJYX01018704.1:397003-434536 GCA_006410675.1 Oreotragus oreotragus
GCAGGAGGAGAAGGGGACGACCGAGGATGAGATGGCTGGATGGCATCACAGACTCAATGGACGTGAGTCTGAGTGAACTCCTGGAGATGGTGATGAACAGGGAGGCCTGGCGTGCTGCAATTCATGGGGCCGCAAAGAGTCAGACATGACTGAGTGACTGCTGCTTGCTGCTAAGTCACTTCAGTCGTGTCTGACTCTGTGTGACCCCATAGACGGCAGCCCACCAGGCTCCCTCATCCCTGGGATTCTCCAGGCAAGAATACTGGGGTGGGTTGCCATTTCCTTCTCCAATGCATGAAAGAGAAAAGTGAAAGTGAAGTCGCTCAGTCTGTCCGACTGTTAGCGACCCCATGGACTGCAGCCCACCAGCCTACTCCGTCCATTGGATTTTCCAGGCAAGACTACTGGGGTGGGGTGCCATTGCCTTCCCCGCGACTGAGTGACTGAACTGAACTAATGCAAGGTCTTTACTTGTCATAAAAAGAATGATCCCAAGTGTTCCTTTTTAACACCAGAGACAGAAGACAGGAGGAAGGGCGACACCTGGAGGACTCTGGGTGGGGGTCTTGGCAAACAGAAGCAGCTCAGAGGAGCCTTCAGAACTCAGCTGGATGACTCAAGACAAGCCATCTGGTTTAGAAGTCCTCGTGGGGGCCTGTCAGACCCCCAGAGACTACAGCACAGGCATCATCTCACACACAAAGCCATCCAGCGTGAGGTGGGGAAGGAACGGGTGATGTCCCAAAGGAGAGCCACGGCAGGGCCAGGTCACAGGCTCCTGTGCCCCACGCGAAATAGAGTCTTTAGTCAAGCTGTTGTTTAGTCTCTCAGTACGATCCAGCTCTTTGGGACCCCCAAGGACTGTAGACCACCAGGTTCCTCTGTCCATGGGATCTCCCAAGCAAGAATGCAAGAATACTGGAGTGGGTTGCCATTTCTTTCTCCAGGGGGTCTTGGCAACTCAGGGATCCAACCTGAGTCTCCTGTATAGGCAGGCAGATTCTTTTACCTGAGCCACCAGGTGAGGTGAGGTGAAGTCACTCAGTCGTGTCCGACTCTTTGCGACCCCGTGGACTGTAACCTAGCAGGCTTCTCCGTCCATGGGATTCTCCAGGCAAGAATACTGGAGTGGATTGCCATTTCCTTCTCCAGGGGATCTTCCCGACCCAGGGATCGAACCCGGGTCTCCCGCATTGGAGGCAGACGCTTTAACCTCTGAGCCTTAAGGGAAGCCAAATTACTCACAAGAATGGGAATCAAGGAGCTGAGAACCCTGCTACCTGGGACCATTGCCCTCTGCTCTCCGGACCGGCGCCCTCTGGGGTTCGTTCTTACAAAGGACCTTACAGGGAAAGGAAGACTTAGATGCTCGGCAAACCCTACAGCTTCACAACCGCAGTCATTGCGTACAGAACGCCCCCTTCTGTTTCTGTACTTAAAACTCACGACACGTCTAGGAAATCGCTTTTCTTTCTCGTTTCTGCAGAGCTGAGGAGGATGGGGGAGGTGGAGAATATATGCCGTCCCCCCACCCAGACCCCAGGACGGCGCAGGGGCCCCCAGCTGCCAGACCTCCCCTGTGGAATGGAGACGCCACGTGCAATCCCGCGAGTTAAACCTGCAAAGCACCGACACGTGCCCGGCCCGAGAAGGCTCTGGGAGGACCCGCCACCTTCTCTCCTCGCTGAGCGGGTCCCTGCGGGGTTCGGGCGAGGATGAGGACTCCTTAGGGCTCCCGACTATTCCGAATGCCGGTCTCCTTGCCACACCAAGCATCCCGTTTCCCAAGCCCTGAGGTCTCAGCTGGAGCCCCCTCTCCTCCCCAGAAGGCTCTTCACAAGGCTGGGCCACTACCGATACAGTGCTCAGGACCGAGGGGGCTGTCCACAGACTCCCCCTCCCCCACCTCCGCTCGAGATCCTCGCTCCCTGCCCCTAGCCCCGGTCCGGGTCCCGCGCGCGAACCTCCCCGTAGCCCCACAGCCCCACGCGAGTCCCCGATGGCGCGCGCCCCCTGCCGGCCACTCCGGGACCCTACGCAGCATAGAGGATTTTCCTTAATAGAAAGCAGTTTATCGCTGTGTTTAGTCGTTCACTCGTGTCTGACTCTGCGATCCAAAGGACTGTAGCCCACAAGATTCTTCTGTCCATGGGATTTCCCAGGAAAGAACACTGGAGTGGGTACCTATTCCCTTCTCCAGGGGATCTTCTCGACCCAGGGATCAAACCCAGGTCTCCTGCATTGAAGGCAGTCTTTATCTGCTGAGCGACCATTCTGAAAATACTCCCCCATACAAAAAAAAACAAAGAACGAACAGAAAAAAAGGGGAACCCTCCCACTCTAGCACAACTACAGCTACCATTTTGTGTTTTTTTCTGAAGCCTTTCTTCCACGGTGTTTGTGCTTCCACATCCGCCAGCAATGGCAGGAAAGCACACACAGCCAGCCCGCCCTCGGGTGTAGACGGTGGACAGCAGTTTGCCAATCCCCAGGAGCCTGCAAAGGTACTGCGCACTGTCTCTAAGTCAGTGTTAATATGTCTTCAACCCCCAGCCTCCTCCTGGTGATTGTGAAGTGCAGGCTGTGTGAGCATTTCCTCACCCCGCTGCCAGCAGCAAGGAACGTCCTGGGGTCCCAGGTGACCCTCTTGGCCTGGGCCCTGCTGCCCGCTGAGGAGCAGGAGGCCCTGAAACTCTGTAGTCAGTGTCACTCCTGGCCCACTCCCCCTAGGTTTGGGGGTGATAAGGAAGACATCAGATGCACAAGCACAACCACACATACAAGCAAACACGCACACATCCACAGCTGCTCTAAAGAGCAGAACCCCTCCTCCAGGATCCTTGGACCCAGTGGTGGCCAGAGGAGTGCAAGGGGCTAGGATGCAGTCCTCTGAGCCGGGGGGCACGGTCCCCTCCAGGAGCAGAAGCTCCCACAAAGCCAGGAAGAGAGGCGTCTTCCCACATTAGTGCTTGCAGCCTGCCCAGCGTTGCTTCTGGGAGCGCAAAAGACCCTCCAAGTCACAGAGAGCTAAGATCGGCAATCCGCTTGACTACCTTCCTCCTTCTCACCCTAGTAAACTGTCTGTGCTTGCACAAAGTGTTTGCGGCCCTTGTCTAATATCCTGACCTGGAGAGGTACGCCTCTGTCACCTCCCAGGTGAGGGGGCCCCTTAAAGCTGGAGGAAGAGGAGGGGAGGGAGGGTGCAGACAGCAGCAAGGGGAGCGCTGCTCAGGCTTAATCTCAATGGGTTGTTTTGAGGCTTCTAGGAGTTAATGTCTGACACAGAGTAAATGCTAAATAAATTTAAAGACTAATATTGCTCAGATAGCTCATGGACCTCTGTCTGGAAATGAGGCCTTCCTTTCCACTGGGTAAACTCCTAAGAGCAGGTTTGGTGGGTTATACGGTAAGTGCATGTTTAACCTTGTAAGAAATGTTTCCTAAGTGTTCACACGCTTTTTGCATTCCTTCCAGCAATGGGTTGGAGTTCCTCTTGGGCTTTTTTTTTTTTTTTTTAATTTAGCCACCTAAGAGCGATGGAATGATATCTCATTGTAGTTTTAATTTGCATGTTTCTAGTGCCTAATGAGGGCTTCCCTGCTGGCTCAGTAGTAAAGAATCCTCCTGCCAATGCAAAACACCCGGGTTCAATCCCTGGGCTGGGAAGATCCCCTGGAGAAGCAAATGGCAACCCACTCCAGTATTCTTGCCTAGGAAATCCCATGGACAGAGAAGCCTGGTGGGCTACAGTCCATAGGGTCACAAAAGAGTTGGACACAACTTAGCAACTAAGCAACAAATGCCTATTGATGTTGAGATGATTTTCAGGTGCTGATTTGCCATTTGTATCTCTTCTTTGGTAAAGTTTCTATTCAAATCTTTTCCCCATTTTTTTTTCAACCTTCACTTCTACAGTATCTGTAACGATGTCCATTCCCACATATCTTTTCCTGCTTTTCTGTGGATACTAGGCTGATCTAAGAGACTAAGCATATGTAAAATGCAAACACGTGTTTGCATTCTGCTTCCTTGCCAGCAGAGCAAGCAGACACCCTGGAACTACACTCACACCGTCAGATACTTCAGTCTGGTTCTCTTTGTCTTTCCATTCAACTGGGCCTAACAGAGGAGGAAACCAAGTGCTCCCAATCTGACCCCCACCCTCCAACTTTTAGGAAGCAGGTTTGGGGGCTTGTCACACCTGACACCTAGTAACAGGAAAGATGACGACGGTAATGCTGATGCTGATGGCGATGATGGTGAAGATGCTGGTGGGGGTGGTAATGGTGGTGATGGGGATGATCACCATGTTCCAGGCTTTGCACTGGTTCTTCTTATACAGAACCTCATTTCATCTTCATTGCAACCTTTTGCAGACATGGAGTCTGTCACCCACGATCACAGAATGAGGACTGATCAGCCCAAACCCACCCATGTGCAGAGCCCTGGAAAATGGGGAGACTCATCAGTGCATGCCTCCAAAATATGTGTCCATGCTCTACCAGGCACACCCACCTTTCTTTTTAAGCGTGTGTTAAAATACTTCCATTGGTGTCTCCTTGGCTTGTCTTCTCTCTGCTCTTCAATGCAGTGTGATCTGCAGCTGTGCCTCCATAGCTGTTGTTTGGTTGGCTCCACCATCCAGAAAGGTAAGTTTCTTGGTATTTTCATCTTACAGAGGAGGAAAGTCTTCCCCTCCGAAACCCTTCTCCTCAGCCTCTGGCAGGTCCCGAGCTCTGTATGTACAGCACACCTGCTGGGATAGACACGTATTCCTGCCTGTCACTTGCCCACCAAGGTAAAACAGAAGTGGAGAAGGCAGGACTCATGGCGTCATGCCCCAGGTGGCCTCGCTTCTGTCTTTCTTTTTCCTTCATGTCCGCTCAGGGGGAACAGGTGCTAGTTGACATCTCAAGCAGGCCCAGTAACTACTCCGCTCGTGTTTATATATAAAATGCCACTCTTGCTTATGGAAAAAGCCAATTGGTGTTGAAGACATGCAGGGCCTCCTGAGAATTCACTTTTCCAAGCTAACGAAGAGTTGTTCACCTCCCCTCGGGATTTGTTGCTGGAGCCTCAGGTGGGGTCTTGGGAGAGAAGAGCGAGGAGAGCAGAAAAGTGCTCATAGCTGGACTCTGAGCTCCCCGTGTCTTTCTGCAGGGTCTTCACAGCCTGGGTGATCCCACTGCCCTGCACTTCCATGGACCTGGGCAAAAGTTCTCCCTTTTGGAAATCACTTCCTCCCTCCTCGGCCCTGATAAATCCTGACCTCTTTTTCCTGGCTCAGACCGGTCCTTCCTGCTGGGTGGTTGCTGAGGTAGCTGCGGGGTTGAAGGTTCTCTCCTGGCTACAGGTCTCCCCCTGCAGCAGAGCCTGCAGCCCAGGCCTGAGTCGCACCCATCGTCTGGTCAAGCCTCTGCCAGATTTTCCCAGTCTCCTCTTCACTGCGCTCGAGCTCTCCCACCCCTGGTTTTCCAGCGACAGAAGGATGTCTGAAAACACACCAGGCTCCTCCTTGCGTGACTTGAGGCAGTAAAGTGCATGTGTGCTCACTCGTGTCCAGCTCTTTGCGATCTCATGGACCGTAGTCCGCCAAGCTCCCCTGTCCGTGGACTTCTCCAGGCAAGAATACTGGAGGAATGTTGCTATTTCCTACTCCAGGGGATCTTCCCAATTCAGGGATCGAACCCGCATTTCTTGAGTCTCTTGCACTGGCAGACGGATTCTTTTTGAGCCACCTAGGAAGCCCCATTTGAAGCAGTAGTGCCCACCTATGTGCCCCTGGGAAGTTCCACCTGCTGGTGCTGGGTTTTTTAATCAAAGGTAAAGTTTGAAAACTCAACCCAGGTCTTTTGGAGGCCTGGTCACCCCACTGGGAGCCCCCTCACACTGCACTGTGGGAGGCCTGCCTTTCTCCAGATTCCCTTCCTGTGTCTCAGCTTCCCTTTCCCTACCCTAGGGGTTCCCCGGTTCACTCCCTGCACAGGCCACCCCAGGGATCCCACGTCACAGAGGAGGAGGCCACCAGTGTGGTTGTAGGTCCATCCTCTGCAGGCGTCCTGTATTTCCCAGTTGGAGCATGTTTGTAAGAGGAAGCACAATTCTGCTTGGTCAGCAAGCCTGGGAGGTAGCTGCTTTGAGTGGTGTGGCAGTGCCACAGAGGTTCCCATGCTGCCAGGCCGATTTCCCTTGCTCTCTCCACGCAGAGATGTTGGGCCGCTGTCCATACCACTCAGGACTCACGTTTGTCTTTAGTCTTCTCGATTCCTTCCACTTTTACCTCTATCACAGCTCTCTGGAAATACAATGCACACATTACACCCTTCACCCATTCAAAGTATAAATGGTTTTCCTATCTTCCCTACCATTCACTGTCAACACAGTCAATTTTAGAACATTTTCAACACCTCATAAAGGAGGTTTCTTTTGTTTTCATTCCTGGTATCTCTTTATATCTATGATCAGATAACAAGGATGACTGGGACACGGAGGTGGGGTGTGGGGGAAGCAGAAAGGTTGGCTGGTGGGGCAAGGAGGTGTAGGAGGGAAGGAAGTGAGGTATGCCCTCTCCTTCCTATGGAAGCTCTGCTGGGCCGGCTCCTATTCAGGCTAAGACAGGGAGACCACCAGACCACCACCTTAGTCACTCAGGGATGCAAACCTTCTCAACCCCAGCAGTCCATCTCACTTTAAGCCAGTGCAGTACCTTTATTTGGAGGTTTTCCTACTCTTATTCTAGGGAGTCACCGCTATGAAGGATGAAAGTGAATGTGTTAGTCGCTCAATTGTGTCTGACTCTGTGCAACCCCATGGTCTAGAGCCCACCAGACTCCTCTGTCCATGGGATCCTCCAGGCAAGAACGCTGGAGTGGATTGCCATTCCCTCTCCAGGAGATCTTCCCCACCTAGGGATCAAACCCAGATCTCCTACATTGCGGGCAGATTCTTTACCCTATGAGCCACCAAGGAAATTCCTGACTTTTGGTACAGTGGGTCTCAGCTTTAATCTGCAAATACCATCAATTGGTCTATCAAGGATTAAAGACTGTGATAATATTTTTTAAAGATAATTACAGGTATGATTACATGCCAGTTCCCTACAGATGCTGTTCTAACCTGTTCACTCATTTAATTCTCAGAACATCAGCATCATATAAGCACTACAGTTCCCATCTGACAAAGGAGAAAAGTTGGTCTGGTCAAGTAGCCTATCAAAGTCACAGAGTGAATGGGCAGGAGAGCCAAAATTTGAAGCTAGACAACTAGACTTCAGCATCCAAACTCCTCATATTAAGACAACTCAATCTATTTTTCATTTCACATGCTGTCCATCTGTAGGTTAACAGCTAACAGATACCGCACTGGTCTTTGCAGTTGTGCCTGCTGTAGTACCTGGAGAAGGAAATGGCAACCCACTCCAGTACTCTTGCCTGGAAAATCCCATGGATGGATGGAGGAGCCTGGTGGGCTACAGTCCATGGGGTCGCAGAGTGGATACGACTGAGTGACTTCACACTCACACACTGCTGTAGTAAACGAAGCTGCCACTAGGGGGCGATGGTGTCCACCATGTTCTCAGCCACCGCCAGATTCAGCACATCTGGGAGACTGCAGGTACTTCAGCTAGATTCTTCCAGTGCAAATGGAAGGCAAAGTGCAGAAGGAGGGAAACAGTTCACAGGAGATTGCTCACTGGGGAGAGCGTGCAGGGATGTCTTTTCAGGGCCACAGGGAGGACACAGGCTCTGGAATCGCTGGCTGGGTTCTTGCAGCCTCCCATGCTGCCTGGCTGGGGCTTTGACACAGAAATAAATTAGAGTTTTGTTTTTTTTTTAAAAAAAAAGACAACCAGGACTGTGTTCAGACTGTGGTCAAGTCAATGCATTTTTCTGACCCTGAGCTTCATTCTCAGTAAATGGGCCCAGACCCCTGCTAGCAGCTGTCTGCAGCCGTTGATTTGTAGCAGCTAAGATCACCTGGTGGCTCAGATGGCAAAGTATCTGCCTACAGTGTGTGAGACCTGGGTTCGATCCCTGGGTAGGGAAGATTCCCTGGAGAAGGAAATGACAACCCACTCCAGTACTCTTGCCTTGAAAATCCCATGGACGGAGGAGCTTGGGGTAGGCTACTATCCATGGGGTCGCAAAGAGTCGGGCACGACTGAGTGACTTCACTTTCTTTCTTTCTTTCTAAGATCACCTGACTTGTCTGTGCCCCGTTTGGAAGCTGTTGTGTAACCATAAGCCAGTTTCAGTGGCTCCTGGCTGAGGTTGTTGGCAGACTCAACCTGTGACACTGGGGGGATCTGTATGGGGCCCACATCCAGGCCCAGATGGCAGAAAGCACGCTCTCACCAGGCCCACTCAGGTTTGTGCTGTGTGGATTCTTCGACTTTTCTGCAGCGAGGAGCTTGAACCCATAAACCAAGCCAACTGACGAGGGTTTGCACTGCACCTAGCAAACAGTGAGTGCTTGACCAATGTCTGTTTTATTGTCCTAACCAACTCTCCAGGATCTAGGCAACTTGAGATGGTCTTAGAAACCCTAAGGGCCCAGAGAAGACCTACGCCCTTTCCCAGGATTCCCTCTGCTTTCAGTTCAGTTCAGTCACTCAGTCGTGTCCGACCCTTAGCAACCCCATGGACAGCAGCGCGCCAGGCTTCCCTGTCCATCGCCAACTCCCAGAGCTTACACAAACTCATGTCCATTGAGTCGGTGATGCCATCCAACCATCTCATCCTCTGTTGTCCCCTTCTCCTCTGCTCTGGGCTCAGCTTGTGGTCTATTTGGTGAAAGGTCCACAGGTGCTCGAAAAAATGTGTGTATTACTGCTGAGTGTGGTTCAGGATTTGTCAGCTCGATCCTGTGGTTGCTTATGTTGTGCAGGCTTTCCATATCCTTCTTTTCTTTCCATGCTATTCTATCATATAGTGAATAGTTCTAGTATAATAGCTCTATCAGATGCTGAGAAGAGCATGTTGAGTTCCCACCTGTACTGTGGGTTTGTCTCCTTTCAGCTCAACCAGCTTTGGACTCATGCATTGAGCTTCTGATGAGTGTCCTTTTAGGAGCCTCATGTCTTTCTGGTGGACTGGTCCTTTTATAATTGTATAATGTCCATCCTTGTCTCTAGTAATATTCTTTACCCTAAAGTATACTTTCTCAGGTATTAGTACAGCGGTTCCTATATTTTTTAAATTAATGTCGGTATGGTATATATTTTTACATCTTTGTAATTTCAACTTACCTCTGTCACTGAATTTGAACTGTCTTATAAATGACATTTTCATTCTGCAATCTGGTTTTCTTCAGACATTTACATCAAAGGCAATTACTGATAAAAAGTGAAGTCGCTCAGTCATGTTCAACTCTTTGCGATCTCATGGACTGTAGTCTACCAAGCTTCTCTGTCCATGGGATTCTCCAGGCAAGAGTACTGGAGTGGGTTGCCATTTCCTTCTCCAATTACTGAAAAGCTAGGACTAAATTCTGATATACGATTGTTTTGTTTTTGGTTCCTTGTTTCTGTTTTCTTGCCTTCCTATTAGTTTTAAGATTTCATTTTGATGTATTTAGTGTTATGAAGTATATCTTTTTGCATAGTTTCTATGCTGCTTGTTAAATTACTAATTTAATCACTAATTTAATCTATGACTACATATGTATGTATGTGATTTGTCATTATCTGCTGGTTTCAGCATTTCACCACTTGGTCTGATGTGTGGAAATGTCACCTCCATTGAGGTCCCTTTACCTTCCTCACTTTGAAATATCACTGTCTGGAGTATCGGATGGTGGAATAATTTTTGTTTCAATCATCAATCATTTTTTATTTATAATACTTGTGAGGAAAAGCAGGGTCTGTCATTCTTTCCACTGTTCTGTTTTCTTTCCTGATGCTCCAAGTTCCTTTCATCATTTGTACTTCTGTTCAAAGAACTTCCTCTAGCCAAATCGTTAAGAAGAGCCCTACTAGATACTAATTCTTTTAGTTCCTTCGCCTGAGAAAGTCTATTTTCCCTTTATTCCTGAAAGTATTTTCACTGAACATAGACTTCACAGCTGGTATTTCTTTTCTTTCAGCCTTGAAAAATGTGTCACTCCCTTCTGGCCTCTGTGGTTTAAAATGAGAAACCCACCATTGTCGTTCAATATACACGATCTGACATCACGTCTGTCTGGCTACTTTCAAGATCGTGTCTTTGTCTTCGGTTGTCATAAAGTTCGTGATGAAAAGTCTTGCATGGATTTTTGTTGTTGCTGTTTTAGGCTCCTCTTTGGGGTTCACACAGCTTCTTGAACCTACACGTTCGTGACTTTTGCTGGATTTGGAGAGTTTGGCTCATTGCTTCAAATTCTCCTTAGCCCCATTCTCCTTCCCCTCACCATCTAAGTCTCAGAGATGACAAAGAGTTGTCCCTTAGGTGCCCTCATGTATTCAAGTCTGCCAATCAGATTGAACTCATCACTGCTCAGTCCGGTTCCCAAATTCACACCTCCATCATCTCCACTCTGCTTCTGAGCTTCCAGTGGATCGCATCATCTCCACTCTGCTTCTGAGCTTCCAGTGGATCGCATCATCTCCACTCTGCTTCTGAGCTTCCAGTGGATCGTTAATTTGCTGTATACAGTTGTGAACTGTAATCTGGCTTTTTTCATGCCTTCTAGTTCTTTGCTATGGCTCTGTTTCTGCTTCTCCATTTGTTTGAGTAGAATTTTGACTTGCTTGTTGAAGCATTGTTGCAGCGGTTGCTTTAAATCCTGGCCAGATACTGTAATCCCAAAACCTGATTCATCGGGATGCTGGCCTCAGTCAATTGTGTTTTCTCATTCAGGCTGTAAATTTCTTGGTTCCTGGTACAAAAGGTAATTTCCTATTGTATCCTGGATATTTTGGCTGTTATGTTAGGAGACCCTGGATCTGGATTAAATCTCATGTGTCAGCAGGGGTGGACCTGCGCGGGGGCAGCACCAGGCCCCAGACCACCGTGGGCTGCACTCCCATCGACTATTCAGGCTTTTGGTGAATAGTGCCCTGAGGCTCTCACCGGCCCCTGTAGGGTTGCCCGAGGGGCGGAGGGGGTCTCAGTAAGGGAGAAGGTGGCAGGCCCAAGGCTCAGAGAGCCTTCCCTGGCCTGGCATTTAAAGTGGGGGATCACTTGCCTGTGGGAGACATAGAGTGCTTCCAGGAGGGGGCAGGACCCCTGCCTGTGCCCCCAGCACCCCAGGGCCTCTGGGATGGGGAAGGAAGTCTCAGATCCCCAGGGACAAAAGGCTTTGGGAACCAGGTCAGTTGTGGCAGAATCCCTTTTGCTGGAACCCTCAGAGGCGACAGGCTTTTGAGGAGCCCACCACACCCCTACTCTTGCCCCAGCCCAGGCTTGGGCTGAAACTGGGCTGTGGTCTGATTCCTCAAGAACTTTAATGTCACTTGTTCTCGGACCATTTTTCTTGTTACAAATTCAACAACGCTGCCGCTCAAATGTGTCCAGACAAAGCCCATTCCCAGGTCGTGCAATGTCCCTTCCCTGTACCCCAGGTCCACCCGGAAACCAATTCGGTCTTGAGCCGGGCTCCAGTGCCCGTGCTTTGTGAAACGTGACCTCTGGGCCACGGATGGGGGCAGTTCATCCCACCACCTTGGAGACCACGCACAAACCTCTAGGAGACAAAAAACCCAGGACCATGAAGGGTCAAAACTGATGGCCCCCAAGACTGGTGAGCGGCCATAACTAGGGGATCCAGGATATGAGTGGGCAGGGCGAGATGGGGCCAGTCACTGATAGGTCCAGGACCCTAGCTGGCAGGGCAACGGGTTCTGTCATTGATAGGTCCAGGACCCAAGTGGGTGGGGCAAAGGGGTGGTCACTGATAGGTGGCTGAGTGATGAACAGGGAGTGGTAAAGCTCCCCATAAGGCAAAGGCTGCCCAGCAAGGCCTGGGGGCATTGGGTCTCAGACAGTTCTCTCAGTCTAGGGCCGTGGTGACAAATCCAGACTGTGTCCTTGAAAGCGCACCTATAAGATGGGTAGAACCAGAGCCCCTCCACTTTTTCTCCCTGCTCTGACACTGGTCAAGGGTCCAGGGCCTAGTGTGAACCTTCTGTTGGATAAGATTCAGCCCACCTCCACCTGCTCTCCCTTCCACTCTCAACACCAACCATGGGGCCACTACAGGTCCTCCTTCGCAGCACAGCCCCCTGGGCACGTCAGCAGAGCAGAAAGCTGCACAGGTATACCCAGCTGTGAGGAAACTTTGAGGTTTGGGGAGGGGGCCAGCTCCTTATCAGTCCATAATCAAAATGGGCCCAGGTTCTGTTTCTTTTCTGACCTGGAGCAGAAGCAGCCCTGGGGCTTTAGCCACATGGATGGTCGCCTTAGTCCTGAGCCTGCTCATGCCTTGGCCCCAGTGTGCATCACAGCAAGGACCCAGATCTCACATGCACTGGTCATACCCCGCCTCATCTCCCTTTCTCGTTGCAGGCTCCGGCATAGTCAGTGGAACTGAGGCCACCATCCAAGTGGCTTAATCCCCATGGCTTCTTCCACTCCAGCTGAGGAAAGAAACCAACCCTAGAGGGCAGAAAGCCAGCACATTGGGGCTCCACCTAGCTGGGGGATGAGCCCCACAAGCCCACGAGAGCCTGCAGAGCTGTGCTGGGACTGTCACCAGCATCTATCGAAAACAAATAAGTGAACCCACCAGACTTTGGGGGCTTATCTGGTGTGTCATATAGTAAAGAATCCACCTGCAACGTGGGAGACCTGGGTTTGGTCCCAGGGTTGGGAAGATCCCTTGGAGAAGGGAACAGCTACCCACTCCACTATTCTGGCCTGGAGAATTCCATGGACAGAGGAGCCTGGCAGGCTCCAGTCCATGGGGTCACAAAGAGTCAGACACGACTGGACTTTTTATATTCGGGTTCAGCATCCACTCTGATTAAACACCTGGGAAGTCCCATTAGAGGCTGACCTACACTAGGAGTTTCCTCCTACAGCTACTGGATTAGGGGCTTTATATCAATATCAGAAACATAGCAGCACCTATGATCAATACTACATGTCATTATTAAATTCTTAAAATCTCTAAATACAATTTTCAAGTCTCTGGGCAGAAATCAAACTATATTTCTGAAGGAAAAATATACAATAAGTTTGTAAGTGAATCCACTCATTCATACACAATCCCCTTCAAACTCCCAGATAAACACACACACAGGCATATTCAGACATGTACACACACTCATCCACACACCCTGTGGGGCACTTCCATCTAACACCACAAATGCTTGCCTCACTGAGGCTTATCAAGTTTATATTTTTATTATACTCTGAATAGAGGTGATATTTAAAGAGCAGAGAAAATGACTATACAAAGGATTTATAGAACATTCATTTACATACTGGATATATTCTTTACAATATAAGAAAAGTAAAAATATCCACTACTAGGTAAGGCAGAGAAGGAGGCACAGTGAGGTCTCTGATGCCGAGAATACACACGGAGACCCTTAAATGCGGTGTGACTTAACACGTTTACAGGTTAACACTGGAGGAATACAGCATAGGTTAATGAGCAGGTTAACAGGCTCTGGCTGAGGCTATGATGCTAGTGGGGTGCAGTCCTTGTGCACAATCCAGCACAGTACCCCTGTGCCCATGGGCACCCCAGATGCCTGATGTTCCTTCCCTGCCTGCCCAGAGCCAGTGTTGGTGGTGGGGCTGCCCAAGGTCTGAGCACAAAGTTCATGAACTTGTCTTGTTCCATTTTATGCATATGTAACACACTGTTGTACCGCTCCTCAGAAACCAGGAAACTCAATTCCTTTCATTCCTTACTCCAGAGGGAGCCGGTTGGTTGCTGGGAAGAACCTTCCTTGACCACTGAGAGTGAAAGGCTCAGCTGCCAGTCAGTTTAAAAACCAAATGTCACGGCTTGCATGATCTGGACAGGGACAGCCAGGGTGGGAGAAGGTCCCTCTGTGGCTGGGGCAGTTGATGCTACTAAGCCCAGAACCCCTCGTGAGCCCTTTCTTCCTCCGTGAGAAGGACAAGGGACCTGGCCTGCAGCCTCTGGGTCAAACTTGTGGACCAGCATCTCAGGAGGAGGCCCCTTTGGGGGCCAGCACAAACCTCTGCTCCTCTTCGCTGAGCTCTGCTGTGAATGAAGAACTGAAATGCTAGATGCCTCACCCCAGCGACCAAGGCATCAGGCCTCTGGAGACACCGGCATATTCTGCTTGGCCGTGCCGCCACGTGTCAGAGAGGGTCCACAAGGACCAAGGCAAAGATTTGGCACGGAAACGAGGCACTTGTGTGGGTGCATCAATAGGAGCTAAACAGTGGACTCACCCACCTGCTCTCACATACACACACTCACACACACAAACAGTGCCCACTGGATGCAGTGGGTCCCCCCTCTGCTGTCGGTAACTGCCTCTGCCCCACTTCAGAAACGAAGAATCCACAGAGCACACTTTCAAACACTAGGGTGATGACTGCCGCGGTGATTCCCGGTGTTTGAAGAGCTGGTGCTTGATTTGGGAAGCGGAGGAGACGGACAGTTCTTCGGGGATGGAGAGCCGCGGCGTGAACGTCTGGGGCAACGGGAAGGAGATGGGGGCTTTATGACGACGTTGCCCAGCTTTGTCTCTTGCTCTGGGGAGCCTGCAAGACCACTGGCTTCTCCCAAACCTCTGACCACTGACAGATTCAGGTGGACAGACCTCCACTTAGCAACATGCCTATCAGCATAAACAGCATGCTTGATTTGGTACCTAAGATGATGCAGAAGAGCTGGGAACCAGTGTAGAACACCTCCCCTTGCTCAGGTGCCAGAACACACGGATGCCAATGGGAGACAACAGCTGGGGTGGAGACAGACGAGCACTCCCGCAGGTCAACGGTTCTGGGGTGGTGATCTTTCCCAGGCCCCAAGACGGCCGAGGACAGCGATACAGAGCAAGCCTGAGTCTCAAACTAATCATGTCCCACGCCTCAAGACCTTCCTCCCCGGAAAGGCTGTATGTGCAGCCAGGAAACCACACGGGCATGGTCAAGCGTTCGGAAGGCTGCTTGTGGAAACCAAATATGCGTGGTCAAGCGTTCGGAAGGCTGCTGGAGGCAAGCCAGTTTTGGCAGCCGCCCTCAGGCAATGACAGCTGAGAGCATGGCCAAGAGTCCACACTGCACTCCTGGTACATCTGCCGGGGTAGACGCTCATCTTAGAACCCTGACCTTGCCAGACGGCAGCACCTAGACACCGGTACAGCATAACAGAGGCAAGCTGTTATCATAAATAACTCGGCAAAAGTGAAATATAAATTATATGGAAACAGGGCTTTTCTCCTATCTTCTCACTTTTCCCCCCCGTAGCCCAGTGTGCCATTCAGACCCGGTATGTGAGCGGAGGTGGGGAGTGTCCCCACACTTGGGCTCTGGCCTCACCGTGACCAATGTAACCTTTCTTGTCCTCGCCGCCCATCACATCGTCCCCTCGCCCACGATGCCATTGTGCTCCAGGAGGGCCTGACCTGCACGAACCTTCAACCAACATGCATCCCCTTCTCAGGTTAATCAATATCTCCATTGTGGGAGGACAGAGGCCCTGGCGTGTCCACTGGCCAGGAACACTCTGACATGGCAGTGACGAGGCACTCAGGGCCACGGGAGCAGGCTGGGCTCCCCTCCTTCCCATAAACACCAGAGTGCGAGGAACAGGGGTCCCCACGTCGCCTTGAATGGTTCTCTCCCGAGCAGGGACTGGATGGGCGCACCTGATGTCCAACTTCCTCTGCCCAGAAAGCACTGGGCTACAGAAGTGCATCCGTGAGCTGTGCCCCTCAATTGAGGCCACAGGCGGCAAGGTTGTTTGTTCTCATGTTTGAAAAGTCGGAGGAGCCCCTTTCCCTCCTGATGCTGGGCTACCAGGGTCACGTCGGCCCCTCTGGAGTCTCTGGGCTGTGAGAGCTCATATCTTCTTAGGGGAGCCGATCATGACCTTTGACACAAAGTTGACGATGGCACTGGCCGGCTGCTCGGGGTCATGCTCTGCAAACAGGTGGCACACGTTGTCCGTGGCACTGCCCTGCTTCCGGGCCACAAATCCAAAGACTCTGCAACAGGAAAGGTGGGTTAGCATGCCAGTNGATGGCACTGGCCGGCTGCTCGGGGTCATGCTCTGCAAACAGGTGGCACACGTTGTCCGTGGCACTGCCCTGCTTCCGGGCCACAAATCCAAAGACTCTGCAACAGGAAAGGTGGGTTAGCATGCCAGTCAAGACCCATCCCTCCCACAGGGTGCAAGCCTCTGCTTCTTCCCTCACCATCGTCGCCTCTAACCACCACCTCTCCAAAATCTTGGGGTGATATCCCCTGCCAGACACCTGTCCGTACATCCCCTCCATGCCGGCAGGAAGATGCTGTGCCCAGACTTCACCCGAGGAGCAGGGCTGGGAGGGCCATGAGACTGGGACCTGAACGTTAAGACTTGGGTCTAGCTGGCTGGAACCCTCCAGACCCGTCAGCTCCTGGGCACCAGTCCCGAGAATCTGGGGAGGACCCTTACTCCACCACAGGAGCTGCCTGTTCCCTCCTTACACCATCAGAGCACACGGGCGCAGAAAGGCACACACACCTGCAGATGCCAGCACCCCAGCCTCGGTTCCTGGGGTTGGGGGGCTCTGCCTAGATGCCCACACTCCCAGCCACTGGGGCTGGAGGATGAGGAGTGCTAAAAACACACCAGGGGCTCCCTGCCCAGGCCTCATATGTGCAGGAGAGGAAACTGTTTAAAAGAACAGCACAATCTATTTTTTCTGAGTAAGCTTTCATGAGCCCCCAACAACACAAAAACTACCATTATCCAAACCCAAATCCCTGGATTATCCCTTATCTAAGGTCTTTCTTCTCCTTCTCAGAGAAATGAAGGGTGTTTTTATCTGAGCTGAGTGGTTTCCACCCCACAGGAGGGACAGGCCAGTGGCACTCAAGTGACCCTCCAGGGCAGCAAACCCCACGTATGGGGAGCGCATTTGGTCCAAGAGCCAGAGCTGGGGTGGCCTGGGGGTACTGCCCCTTCTGGGGGGCTGGGGAGGTGGCCTAGCACTTTATCAGATGCCAAGACAAAGCTACAAACACAAAATTGGAATCCCAGGAGAGGGCTCCTGCAGTGAGACATTTGCGGTCATCAAATTTGGGTGACACAGAGATGGCCACCTGTGGGGTGTAGACAGCTCTGGGGGATCTGAGGTTACATGGGCAGCAGGGCCGGGGGCTCCCTCTGGTCTGGGAAGCACTGACGCCTGCTGCACCCACGCGGCCCTCCCTCCTAACACACCAACCCCCTCCTCAACTGCCGGAAACGCCACGCAATCTGCTTCATGCTATTTATACCCTATTTTATGGGTCAAATGGAAGTTTCGCTCATTCAGAGAAGAGTAAACAGAAAAGTTAACCCTCAGCAGGCCCTTTCTGCATAAAAAGAACAGTTGCATTTTTGTTTAAAGCCAAACCCAAACCCATAGCATGATTTGTCATCTTCCTCTTTGGAGATCTGGAGTGGAGTGGGTGTCAACTGAGAGAGGACAAAGGCAGGCTGGCAACGTACCTCGAGCAAGGGCCGTCTGTGACCCACCTTGCAAATCAGAACAAGAGAAGAGTCACGTTAATTTCTTTATTAACTTAAAAAGCCAAGGAAGCACATGCATCACGTAGCAGGCACACGGGCATCTTACTTTCTGTCCTGTGGATCCAGCGCACAGAAGATCACGCTGCTCACGGGGTAGTGTCTCCGGAAGAAGAGCCTGCAGGGGCACAGGGGAGCACAGGCCCGTCACTGGGGTCTTGCAGTGACAGTGCTGCCCTAGGCGGGCCCCCCATGAGGAGGTTTAGCGGGGGCAGAAGTCTATTTTATGCTTTTACTGGTCATCTGGAGAAAAGAGTAGAGTGTACATTTGTTAGAAATCAGCAGACATATGAAGCTGGGTGCTTGGGAAGGAGCAAGTTTTGGGGTGAACGCAAGCACCGTGAAGAGCAAAATGGAGAAACTGCATCAAACTGGCCTTCCTGGCCTTCCTGCCTTCATCCCAGGAAACCACCATCTATCTACAGCCTTAGATGACTGCCTGCGAAAGGGGCTTCAGTACAGCCTGCCATTCTCCTGCGAGAGGAGCCCAGTCACCCCCGTAAGGGATCTAACGGCCTGCTGTAAACTGTGCACATTAAATTCACTGGGAAAAAAAAAAAAAAAAAATTCACTG
Organism: Oreotragus oreotragus; assembly: GCA_006410675.1. Lineage (NCBI taxonomy): Eukaryota > Metazoa > Chordata > Mammalia > Artiodactyla > Bovidae > Oreotragus > Oreotragus oreotragus. Next base: position 415,263 of record SJYX01018704.1, read on the forward strand.
GGAGGCGCTGCTAATGCCAGGCCAGTACAGCCTCTGGGGGAACCATCAGAGGACCCCTCTGTACTGGTCCCAGCCCCTGTCACTCATCCTTTGCTTCATGGCCAGCACTCCCTGCTCCTCTGAGCTGGACAGCCCTGTGTGCCCCACGCCAGCTGGACAAGTGCCCCCTCCTCCTGAGGGAGGTGGTGTCCCCAGAGGCCAGCATAACAGAAAGGTACGGGCAGAGCCAGGCACCTTTCCATGGGGGATGCTGAGGACACAGGATCAGGATCAGCTGTACAGGCATGTTGCATCTGGCAAAAAGCAAGCTCCTGAGCGCTGAGGGTGCAGCCCATCCTCAGGGTTTTGTAAGCACACGGGGAAACCAGAGGTACACAAAGAGCACACCAGTAGCAGAAGAAAATAGAGGCTGCAAAGGAAGGAGCCGTGCTGTTCTGCCTGACCTTGTGTCCACACTTCGGCTGAGCCAGGCTCACGGCTTGTGTCTATTTCATTCGAGTTGCAAATGTTCCGAGACAGTTACCTCGATGCAGCTTGAAACGTGAGGGAACTGAGTGCAAGGCATGCGGGGCCCGCTGCATGGACCACTTGGGTCAAAAGGGGAGCGAGGACCCCAATTTGAGTGGCAGAACCCACACCCCACCCCACACTCCCCGCCTATCTCCTGAGAGCAGTGGTTCAGAGCCCCTCCCAAGCCTGGGGCTAGCTTTTGAGCAGGAGCCATGCTGGGAAGACCTCCTCGGGCACTGGTGTGGGTGCTGCCCTTCCAGCTGGCATGGGGGCTGGTGGCAGCCTACCCCTCGAAGCTCCTGCCACCACTCCACTTTTAGCTGATTGGGCTCCTTCATTAACTACAGCAAGCTGTTTCCATTGCAAATAAAAAACTTCCTCTGAAATGCCTTTCATCCTGAGGTCAAAGGCAATGTCCAGGCACCTAATCCTGCTCTGTGCTCAGGCTGGAGCTCCACAAGTGCCCCCTCTCCCTGAACCTCCGCTCACTTGGAACCCACTCAGCGACAGCTTGGGGGGAAGTCCCTGGAAACTGAAACAGCATCTACTGTCTAGATGTTCAAATGTTGCTAACTAAGATATAGTACTATACAGTATCTAAATAATAGTTAATAATTAACATAAATTATTCTTTCACATTATATATATTATATAATTAACATGAACTTAATACCGAAATAATATCTAACAAGGTCACACTCTTACCTGAAACAGGATAATAGTTACAACTTCTGTCATAACTGTTAGAAGTAATGACACTAAATCAAAGGTGAGCAGAGTCTATCACAGTCACGGAGTCTCTTTACAGAAATGACTTAAAAGATTTTTGCATTTGCAGATCACACACACACTGTGTGTGTATCTAAGAGATACTCAAAGATCTATGTATCTTTTTAAAATTTTTACTGATTCTTTAAAAAAACAGCACGTGGGCCAAATGTTAATAGTTTATATATGTCTCTGGGGACATACCGCACATCAGGACAAAGCACACACTGACCGGATCACTGATTCGTTCCTGAACCGCAGAGCTCTGCCTGGGTGACCACCACACGCCCAGGGGCCTGCGCAGAACTGGTAGGAGCTCTAACCCCAGGTGAGGCCAGAAGCCTTGCCCGCCCAGCCCGGCGGCCCGGCCGCTGTGCACACTCACTTCCTCTGGTTGTCCGTCAGGGTGATGCCCTGGGCCGCCACCTTGAAGTGCACGACTGTGGACACGGGAGGCGGCTCCTGGACGAGGGTCATGCTCAGGGCCTTCTGGATGGCTTGGTGGCCCGTGAGGGACTCCATCTCCACGGAGTTCAGGTACCACACATTGCAGGCTGGAAGACACAGGGGAAAGCGGCGTTCACGCGTCTGCCAGACGCAAGGGCCCTGGGGCTTATGAATGACGTGCATAAATTCGTGGCCAGGTGTATCTGAGGCAAGCGCCCTTTATTTCTAATTCCAAAGGTGTGGAGAGTGAGTGACTCAGAGACACACACACACCCAGCACTGGAGGCAAGGAGACTTCGCCCACTGGTCAGGATGCGTGTCCACCTCTGCTGAGTTATTTATACCTGCACCCCTGGGGGGATGGGGGGACTGGAGGCACCTCCTCAGTCTCAGTGTGGGCCTAGGTGGGACAAGAGCCCAACCACACCTGCAGTTAAGGAAACATCCCAAGAGGGGAGCGTGCTGTCTGGACCCTAAATATCCACCCTGCACGGAGTTCTAAAAGCACAGGCATCCAGAAAGAGCTGCTGAGAACGATTGACTCGCAGTGACTCAGAATACAGTGGGCAGGCAAAGAGCTGGGACAGCCTGTCCCATCCACACGCTGCGGGGCGCGGGGGCTTGTCCACTGCCATCACCCCTGGGAGAGGCAAATAGCTGATTGTGAATGAGGCTTTGTAAACAGCCTGAAGGCCTTTTGAGCCTAGCTCCCTGCATAAGTTAATGGTTTGTTGTGACCATGGGACACTCAGACTCTGCCTGAAGTTCAGTTGTGTAGGAGCCGTGACCTCGCCTGGCCACTCCCCAAGGATGTGTCCCCTCCGGGAACAGGGCCGCTCTCATTCCCCTCTCTGCCAGATGCAGCTCTGAAAGTGAGTAGGGGTATCTTCCCTCCATCTTTAAAGGCCTCTAGATATTCACTAAACAGAAGCGAAAGTGCTTTCCTGTGACTGGAACGATTAACCGGGCTGTGTCCCCACCCAGGCTGTCTTCCTTTGGGAGAGTCTCCCTGGAGGCCTGGCCACGAACTGGCTCCGCCTGCATCCCAACTTCTGAGGCTGAGCGGCAGTCACACCTGTTGGCAGGTGCGCCGCCATGTGACCACGAAGGTGGATTAAGAAGAACAGAAATACAGTACAATGTTCCTGGTGTCAAGACACAGGGCACACCCACAAGAACCCTGTGGCTTGTCCACAGCCCTCTTAAGCTGGGGTTGCTAGGACTGTGTCTAATGCTGCAAAAATGGCCTGGCCTGAAACTAATAAGCAATTGCAGCAAGGCTGCAGGAATAAGGTGAATATACAAGTTAATCACTTCCCTAAGAACAAGAGGAATTTGGAATTAAAAACACAATCCCGATTTATATTAGCACCCCAAAAATGAAATAGGTATAAGTCTAATAAAATATTGTATGTCCAAGATCTATATGAGGAAAACTACAAAACTCCCACTAATAAAATCAAAGAACTAAACTAAATATTCCACATTCATGAATGGGAAAACTCAATATATAATTAAGATGTCAGTTCATCCCAACGTGGTCTGTAGAGGCAATGAAATCCCCATCTAAACTGCAGCAACTTACTCTGTGGGTATGAACAAACCACTCTAACATTTACATGGAGAATAAAAGACCCAGGGAAGTCAACACAATATTGAAGAAGAACCAAATGAGAGGACTGATAATATTAATACTTGACTTTAAGACTTACTGTAAAATGTCAGTAATCAAGACAGTGTGGTATTGGTGAAATAATAAGACAAATAGATGAACAGAGGAATAAATAGAGAGTCTAGAAATGGACCCACATAAATACAATCAGTTGATCTTTGATAAAGGAACAAAGAAGATACAATGGAGCAAAGACAGTCTTTTCCCACAAATGGTGCTGGAACAACTGGACATCCACATGCAAAAACAATCAATCTGGACACAGACCTTAAACCCACCACAAAAATTAACTCAAAATAGAACAGATGTAAATGTAAAATGTAAACTATAAAACTCTTATAAGACAGGAAAAAACTGAGATGACTTTGGTGATAACTTTCTAGATATAAAAGACATGATCCATGAAAAGAAGTATTGATAAACTGGGCTTCATTAAAATAAAAAACTCTTGCTCTGAGAGACACTGTCAAGAGGTTGAGAAGACAAGCTGTCTCCTAGGAGAAAGTATTTGCAAAAGACATATCTCACAAAGAATCAAAAAATACAAAGAACTCTTAAAATTTAACAATAAGAAAACAAATAACCCTATTGAAAAGTGGACAAACAACCTTTACAGACACCTTACCAAAGGAGATATGAAGATGGCAGACAAGTACATGAAAGATGCTCCACGTCATAAGTCATTGGGAAGATGCTCTGTCAAGAGGTTGAGAAGACAAGCTGCCTCCTAGGAGAAAGTATTTGCAAAAGACATATCTCACAAAGAATCAAAAAATACAAAGAACTCTTAAAATTTAACAATAAGAAAACAAATAACCCTATTGAAAAGTGGACAAACAACCTTTACAGACACCTTACCAAAGGAGATATGAAGATGGCAGACAAGTACATGAAAGATGCTCCACGTCATAAGTCATTGGGAAGATGCCAAATTTAAGTGACAGTGAGATCCACTAACCACCTATTCTGAATGACCAAAATCCAGGACACTGACAACACCAACTGCTGGGAGGGTGTGGAGCAGGAGGGAGTCTCATGCATTGATGTGAGAATGCAAAATGGTGCAGCCACTTGGGAAGACAGTTTGGTGGTTTCTCACAAAATAAACATACTCTTACCATATGATCCAGCAACTGTGCTCCTTGATACTTATCCAAAGGAGGTGAAATTACGTCCACATGAAAACCTGCATGTGGATGTTTATAGCAGTTTTATTCACAATTACCAAAATATATAAGCATTCAAGATGTCCTTCAGTGGGTGAATGGATAAAGTGTGGTATATCCAGACAACGGAATATTATTCAGCACTAAAAGGAAACAGCTCTCAGGCCCTCAAAGGACACGGAGGAACCTTAAATGCATAATACTAAGTGAAGAATCCAATCTGAAAAAGCTCCACATACTGTTTGATTCTAATCATATGACATTCTGAAAACGTGAAACCACAGAGACAATAAAAGGATCGGTTTGCCAGGATTTGGGAGGAGGGATGAGCAGGTGGAGCACAGAGGATGTTTCGGGCAGTGAAACTATTCTGTGTGATACTACAATGGTGGATACATGTCATTAAACATTTGTCCAAATCCATGGGCTTCCCAGGTGGCGCTACTGATAAGGAACCTGTAGCCAGTGCGGACAGAAGAGACTCAGGTTCGGTCCCCGGGTCTGAAAGATCCCCTGGAGGAGGGCATGACAACCCACTCCAGTATTCCTGCCTGGAAAATCTCCATTGACAGAGGAGCCTGGCGGGCTAGAGTCCGTGGGGTCTCAAGGAGTAGGACACGAATGAAGCAACTTAGCATGTACGCATGGAATGTACACCAGGAGTGAACAGTAACGTCAACTGTGGACTCCGGGTGACTGAGATGGGTCAATGTAGGTTCATCAGCTCTAATAAATGTCCCACCTGCTGGAGGATGTTGTTAATTGAGAGAGGCTGTGCATGTGTGTGGGGACAGGGGGTATAAGAGAAACCTCTACAGTACCCTCTATGAACCCCAAACTGTGCTAAAAAATAAAATCTATTAATAGGAAAAGAGTGCCCCCAGTATCTCTGTCTGGGGATCGGTGTCACCCTGGGTCAAACTGTGGACTCGTTGATCACTTTATCATATATCCGCTGGAGGGGCATGTTACCCCCAGTCTATCTGACCATTTCCCCAAATGAAACACAGGTTGTGACATGTATACCACTGAATTTGGTCTTGTTCAGCCTGTGGAGTCCTGGCCCGGCCACCAGGATACTTGCCTCGCCACCCCCAGCCCAGCCCTGTGGTGGCTTCTACAGAAGGAAGCCTCCCCTGACACAGCAAGGAACGGAACTCAGACTGCAGGCAAGAAAGGAATGCTATCTCAGCCCAGGAGCCAGTAGGAGAGGAAAACACAGCGAGGACTGACCTGCCCCTTGCTTCAGCAGCTCGGCTGCAGAGTTGGCCGCCGTTTGCTGAGGATTTTCGGCTATTTCCTCCAAGGGATCTGCAGGAAGGAGGAGCGAGAAAATGCATGACAATGTGGATGCGCATGACTGCATCCCGGAGGGTGACAGGCAGGCTCTGCAGAGCTGGGCCTTCCTCCTGGCGACAACAGCTGCACCAGAGAAGGCATCACCACACTTCAGGCAAACCTGGGGTGGCGCGGGCCAGAAAGTCACCCTTCTCATCGGTGAGCTAATTTATGTGGACAGTTACGGTTTGAAACGTAAGTCACATCTGCCTATATTTAAAATTAATCATCTTTCTGGAACATAACACAATTATGTGAACTTGAGATGGCCTAGGAGAGCAGGGATATGTCTGATCATACACTGTGGGGACTATTTTTAAAAATTCTTTTCCCATGGATAGTTTGAAACAAACACAAAGGTAAAAACAATAGTTCATCTAGCACCTAAAGTCAACAATATCAGCATTTTTCTGACTTTGTAGAATTATAAAAATGAAATGTAAATGACCTTGCAGGTCTCTGAGTCCAAGCATTTTATACTTCTGAGCTATAGAGTCTTTGCTCCACAGAAGCTTTTCACAAAGTCATGATATAAAGATATGAGCAGAGGCTGTAGGGGCAGTGGGCCCCCTCTTCTTACCTGACCTGACCTATTCAGGGTTTACCCACAGACATGTGATAGAAAGGAAGTTTTGGTCCGATTTTTCTCACTGAATCTCTATGGATTCCAACACCTTGTGAACGACCCCACACAGAGAGCCGGAGCAGCCCTGGGACCCCGGGAGCGTACCTCTATCCGGAATGAGCAGTTTGCAGGGCAAAGCCAAGGGCGTAATGGAATGCTGACACACCAAAGCCGTCAGGCTCCCTGTGAATGGATGAACAGCAAACAGGAGTGAGCACAGCCCTAAATACTGCATTGCTCAGCCAATTCATCTACTGAACAGAGGCTGCTGTAAAGCATGACACCTTATATTTTTAGCAACCTACATACTCAATAACTGGGAATTTATGCAAAGCTTCAATGAAGCAAGTCCAGCAGACAGCAAAGGGGCAGGTAACAGGAACTACAGATGATTCTCACCAAAGATATGCCATTGCCAATTTACAGAGAACAAGTCACACAGCCTGCTGATTCTGAGACCGCTCCCACTGGCACCACCAAATCGTCTCTGTAAGGCGATGCTTTGGTTTGCTCAAGCTCTGCCTGTGAGTGCGTGCCATCTTTTGGACACACCTGCAGGGTCAAAAAATATCTCTTCTCACAGGGCATCTGTGCTTTCCTTGTGCCCGGTGGACTCCCAACCTTGTCCATACTTCTCTGCTCGCCTGCATAGACCATACCTAATGGAACCTGCATTTCCAATCCCAGCATGGTGCATTTCATTTGCCTAGTTTTAAGAATGCTTTTAAGAACAATCTCATATCCAGTTTATTTTCGAAATGATAATTGAGGGATCTAAAGATGGGAATGAAAAGCAGATGTTCTGAGTGAAGCCCCAGCAGAGCGATGGACCAACCAGAGGGAGCTCATGCTCATGGGTTCAGACACCATGCCAGGCGCTCAGCCACTTACCGAAATATGGTTCATTGGAGCACCCTTTCAACCGCACTCCTTTTGGGGTACACTCAATCAAAAAATGCCGAACAAGTTCATTGGCCAAATCTCCAGCTGCGGGGAGAGATTTAAAAGAAAGAGAAGAGCATTTTAAAAATGAGAGCATGGGAGGATGAGAGGGCACGAAGGAGAATCTGGCCCCTGCAACAGGTAGGCTGCCAACAACCACTCCAGGAACAGCTGGATTACAGGACAGTGGCTGAGCACTGCCTGGATGGGCAGCTAGAACTCCCTCCACTGACCATGGCTGGAGGTGGAGGAATCCTTAGGAAAGCGCCTCAAACATTCTGCAGAATTCCCAGTTATGGGAATTGGGAATGAGCAGCTATGAACTGAGAACATGGACCTCCAGCTCCTCCACCTCCTAAGAAGAGAGCTTAGAAGGACCCAGACACAGCATGATGTCCAAGAATGAATCACTGGAAAGAGCTGGAAGGGTGCCAGTCTTCTGAGTAAGATTTAGCCAGGAGTCAGGTACCCAAGCCCCTCCAGAAAGCAAGCCCTCTAATCATATTGCTACTACACTGTGTTCGTGCCAGCCCACAAGCTCAAAAAGAAAGTGCATGCTGAAAAACCACAGAATGGCAAACTGTCTGATGGTGGAAAAGTACAAGTAACAAACAGACGAAAAAGAAGTCACTGCTGTGCTAATGAATCCCGCAGACCTTCATGCTTGCTGTGTCTCTGTCCTACCTCCTTCAGCACCCTCCCTGAGAATGTGTCTCCATGGGAACGTGTTTCCATGGGAATGTGTCTGCTGTAACTTCTAACATTGCTGATGGCCAGGTCTGCTAGAGGCAGGTTTGGGCCCCACACCTGGCCCACAGCAGGTTTCCTAATAATGCTTATTATAAACAACAGCGACAAATATCAACATCAGTGTCAGCATTTCGCAGGGGCAGTATAGATGGTAGGAAAGGAAATGATCGGATTCCATAAAAGGCAGTATTGAATAAAAATGGGGAAAAGAACATTTTGCCATTCAACTGTGGGAGGAAAATGATCCATGGTTTCTAAACTGAAGGGAGACCTAGAGTGTGGTCTGGATGACGGTGGTGAGAAGTGACTCAGCGGGAAACCAGCTGTGTAAGGGTTTGGAGAACAGCCCCCGCCACACGTCTGTCGCTGTTCCATCTCCGGGGTACCAGGGGTGGCTGGTGACTTGCTGGGCTTTTTCCTGGTTTACTCAACTCTCCTCTCAGATCTGTCCTTACACTGTGAAATCCAAATGCCAGATTCAAGGGCTGGTTGAAGACTTGGCAGCCAGATAAAATTTCACCAAGAGGATGCCAGCAATGCTATAGAAATCTGCTATTCTAAAATCCTCTATTTTGTTGCCTTCGCTTGAAGACTGAGTCAATACTGACCCTAGAGGCAGGATGCACACCTCGAGGTTAAGAATTATACACCACCATCTGTATTTTCAAAAAGATAACACATGCAGGAAAAAAAAGTTTTGGCCTAGTTTTGAAATCTCCAGCTGAATGCCAAGGGGGCAGAATCTGTGCCCATTCTGGTCCACCCTTCCCTCACCCAGATGAGCCCAGGTGCCCCAGCAAGAGTCATGTGACCTACTCACATTCCAGCCCACAATCTCCATTTAGGGGAAAATAATCTTTTCCCTTTCCTTAGAGTTTGTGGCATAGTTGGTTAAAAAAACAAACAAAAAAAAGGCACAGAGGGCAGGATGAGATTAAAAAAAAAAAAAGAATAAACCAGAAGCCATATATTAGGGGGGACAGAAGAAGGGAGAAAGTCTATTGCTTTGTTGGGAACCGAGCTTGTCCCTATACTTGAATGGGTGGTTATAAGCATGAGCTCAGGAATTTTTTTAGATGGGTTTCCCAGGTGGCGTTAGTTAGATGAAGAACCTGCCTGCTAATGTAGGAAACATGAGTTCTATCCTGGGTTGGGAAGATCCCCTGGAGGAGAAAATGGCAACCCACTCCAGTATTCTTGCTTGGAGAATTCCATGGACAGAGAAGCCTGGGGGGCTGCAGTCCACAGGATTGCACAGACGGACACAACTGAGTGACTAACACTTTTACTTTTCACGTTCCCTAGCTCAGGTCCTAGAGAGGAGGAGTGATACTCTGATACCAAACAGCAAACCTAGAGATTAGATTTTGGTGTCTAGATACTATTCTCCAATATAAAGAACCAAGGATCTTTAGAGAAAATGGCCGGAGCAGGGGAAGTACAAGGTAAGCAAAAAACACGCTTGCTTTCAGAAAGCTGGAGCACTCACGGGCTAATGGGGGTATGTCAGAAGGACAAGGGGTCACTGGAAGGGCCTTAACTAGTTAAAAAGGCCTTAGTAGTTAAATCCAGTATCCTTGAAAACCAAAAAGCCACAGTGGTGATGGGTTATGAAACACAGAAAAGGGCACGTGGGGGCTTCCCCACAGGTTGTCACTGCGGTTGCATACGTGCATGTCTGCTTCATAATAATGCTTACCTATGCATGCAGCCATCGCAGACTCTTTTGTACCTGGCTATGTTCATGACTGAAAACATTAAAAAGGTCAGAAGAAGCCCTGCCTGCACTACACATTATTCAGCTAGAATTTGCCACCAGTGCAATGTTGGACGAGAGATGGAGGAAGTCTTTGTCCTTTTCCCTGAGAAGGGAGAGTCTCAAGACTTCAGGCTTGCACTGGCCTCATCTTCAATGCATCAAAATATTCTACAGGGTGTAGGAACAAGAACCGTGTATACTGTATGCCACCTTCTATGTAAGAGAAAAGGAAAAATGCCTATTTGTGTGCACCAAACAGATAGTGAGAAGACACAGGAATTTATTACAGGTGTTTACCCACAGGAAGCAAGAGGGGACTGAGGCAGACAGGGCTGAAAATGGAAACCAAGACTCCTGATCAGAGGCCTTGCTTTATTGTTCTGTTATTTGAACAATGGGATGGATCACCCATCAAAACAAGTTAAAAAAAGAAAAAGGAAATTTATAATTAACCTTCCTTCTTGAGCTAGGACAGTACTTACTAAAATACAGCCGAAAAAAATAAATACTAAGAGGAAAACCTATGAGTGCTGTCGCAAGTCATCCACCACCTCATGGGAACGAAGGGAACTGGCAGGCGAGGCCCCGCTGAGCAGAGCAGGACCCACCTTTCTTGTTCATTTGCAGGACAGAGGGCGGGGGTGTGGCCACCTTCATGGCCAGGCCGTAGGCGCCTCGGAAGGAGTGGCTGTCCCTGACGATGAACGACCCGGGCTCCTTGTCCTTCAGCATGGCGATGGCTGCAGAGGGGAACAGACAGACGTGAGTGTCTGCGGGGGACGCCACGGCCTGACTCCACTTACGGCCATGACAAGGGTAAGGGAAACTGCCATGACCAGAGGTTCCATGGGGGCCTATTTTATTTTACAGGGGAGCCCGTCTGTTCAGATCACAAAGGTGCTGCCTTCACACGCAGTTCCCATTAACCCCACAGCATCTCTGAAGCCCAAATGAGGACCCCGCCTGACAGCCCAGGAAACCGAGGCCCACTGGTTCCAGCCAGACCAGGTCTCGGCACACAGCACGCGGAGCGGGAAGTCGGGCAGGGCTGCCACTTGGCCCCCAGCGTGGCCCTGCCCCGTGGCTCCCTGAGTGGCATTTTTCTTGGAGGTTTTAGAATGTGCGCTTTCAACTTTCCATAGGAGGAAAGAAATTTCCAATCATACTTTCTGAAGACTGTGGATGTACCTCCAAAGTTACTGAATATTTAATAAAGTCCCAAGGTTTGGCCCAGGGGATGGCCGTAGATAGCCCTCTGTCCCGTGGCTCTGAGGCAGGGGTGGCAATTGTGGCCAGCTGCTTCCAGTCTGGACGAGGCTGTGAACCCCTATTTGATGTGGCCAGTGAGGGCCATGAAATGCACCTGGCGCTGCACCTGCCATCTGCCCCAGGGAGGCTGGAGCGCAGGTAGCTCTAATATCGCTCCCCTGGAAGCTCAAAGTCCGGCCTCCCAGGTCCTGGGCTCAGGATACAGGAAAAAAGAGGGATGGGTTAGTGTCACAGTATCCTCAAGTTGATGCGGCCCAGACACCAGTGAGAGTTTTCTCCAGTAACCAGAACACCTCTCAAGATTTCTTTTAAACATTTTACAAAAAGAAAACTAGGGATTTAAAGTATAAAGCACTACACAATTATAGCCATGGAACTGCCACTTTTCTGTAGAGCCCAGGGCCCTGTCTGGAGTAGAGTGGGCCGGACATTAATCCAGGAGTGGCTGGAAGCACCGTCAGCAACAGGAAATAACCCCAGAGAGCCCCCTGTTCCAGGCCCTCTGTGTACCCTGATCCAGCCTCACCCCTACAACATGGCATTTGCTTGGCTGCAGACAAAACAGCCAGTTTCCTCTACACGTTCTTCCATGCACTGCCCCAGCCCGTGGCAGGACAGGCCCTAAGCACGAGCTTATGCACATGGTGGGGAAGAAGCAGAGGAAAGCACACACTCTCTAACGGGAGGGGGTCTGGTGTGACCCCAGGGGTGCAACCCTGACACGTGGAGCCACAGCCCACCTGCTGCTCTGGAACCGCTCCCCAAGACAGGTGGGGAACAGACACCAGGGACCCAGGCCCACGCAGCAGGTCTTGTCTCATAGCATATGGGGGCTGAACATATGTTGTTTTTTTAAAGTAGGGGAAAGACCACTTACAGAAGTTATATTTTTCAATTGTGATAACCTCACCAGAGCCTTTTCTTTGTAAGTCATGATTTTACTTCACTGTGGTACAAAGAAGTGCCCCAGCCTCGTGGGCAGCAGGCTTCTCGGTGGCGGAGAGAAGGCTGGCTCCTCTCTGGCCCATTCTACCCTCTCAGGCCTCCCCTCTCCACCCCTCACCAGGCCACCTGGGCACAAGAGAGCCTGAGGGCCATGCTGGACTCACTGTTTCTGAAACAGAAATGAGCCCTTGCTGAGGCTGTGAGAACGAGCTAGTGTATCTCGAGGGGCAAGGCCAGGCCTGCCGTGTGGCTGCAGGGGCAGCAGCCACATCCTTACCACCTCTCTCCCTGCAGCTGGAGTTTTCAAGGATGCTGGAGCAGAGACCAGAGAGCACAGCTCGTACAGTCATACTTAATTTCTACTTTAGGCTTTCCCTGGTGGTACAGTGGATACAAATCCGCCTGCCAATGCAGGGGACATGGGTTCGATCCCTGGTCTCGGAAGTTTCCACATGTCGCGCTCGGAGGAACTAAGCCCGTGAGCCCACAGCTACTGAGCCCAAGGGCTGCAAGTACTGAAGCCTGAGCACGCAGAGTCTGTACTCAGCAGCAAGTACTGAAGCCTGAGCACGCAGGGTCTGTACTCAGCAGCAAGTACCGAAGCCTGAGCACGCAGAGTCTCTACTCAGCAACAAGTACCAAAGCCTGAGCACCCAGGGTCTGTACTCAGCAACACGTACCGAAGCCTGAGCACCCAGGGTCTGTACTCAGCAACAAGTACTGAAGCCTGAGCACCCAGAGTCTGTACTCAGCAACAAGTACTGAAGCCTGAGCACCCAGAGTCTGTACTCAGCAACAAGTACTGAAGCCTGAGCACCCAGAGTCTGTACTCAGCAACAAGTACTGAAGCCTGAGCACCCAGAGTCTGTACTCAGCAACAAGTACTGAAGCCTGAGCACCCAGAGTCTGTACTCAGCAACAAGTACTGAAGCCTGAGCACCCAGAGTCTGTACTCAGCAACAAGTACTGAAGCCTGAGCACCCAGAGTCTGTACTCAGCAACAAGTACTGAAGCCTGAGCACCCAGAGTCTGTACTCAGCAACAAGTACTGAAGCCTGAGCACCCAGAGTCTGTACTCAGCAACAAGTACTGAAGCCTGAGCACCCAGAGTCTGTACTCAGCAACAAGTACTGAAGCCTGAGCACCCAGAGTCTGTACTCAGCAACAAGTACTGAAGCCTGAGCACCCAGAGTCTGTACTCAGCAACAAGTACTGAAGCCTGAGCACCCAGAGTCTGTACTCAGCAACAAGTACTGAAGCCTGAGCACCCAGAGTCTGTACTCAGCAACAAGTACTGAAGCCTGAGCACCCAGAGTCTGTACTCAGCAACAAGTACTGAAGCCTGAGCACCCAGAGTCTGTACTCAGCAACAAGTACTGAAGCCTGAGCACCCAGAGTCTGTACTCAGCAACAAGTACTGAAGCCTGAGCACCCAGAGTCTGTACTCAGCAACAAGTACTGAAGCCTGAGCACCCAGAGTCTGTACTCAGCAACAAGTACTGAAGCCTGAGCACCCAGAGTCTGTACTCAGCAACAAGTACTGAAGCCTGAGCACCCAGAGTCTGTACTCAGCAACAAGTACTGAAGCCTGAGCACCCAGAGTCTGTACTCAGCAACAAGTACTGAAGCCTGAGCACCCAGAGTCTGTACTCAGCAACAAGTACTGAAGCCTGAGCACCCAGAGTCTGTACTCAGCAACAAGTACTGAAGCCTGAGCACCCAGAGTCTGTACTCAGCAACAAGTACTGAAGCCTGAGCACCCAGAGTCTGTACTCAGCAACAAGTACTGAAGCCTGAGCACCCAGAGTCTGTACTCAGCAACAAGTACTGAAGCCTGAGCACCCAGAGTCTGTACTCAGCAACAAGTACTGAAGCCTGAGCACCCAGAGTCTGTACTCAGCAACAAGTACTGAAGCCTGAGCACCCAGAGTCTGTACTCAGCAACAAGTACTGAAGCCTGAGCACCCAGAGTCTGTACTCAGCAACAAGTACTGAAGCCTGAGCACCCAGAGTCTGTACTCAGCAACAAGTACTGAAGCCTGAGCACCCAGAGTCTGTACTCAGCAACAAGTACTGAAGCCTGAGCACCCAGAGTCTGTACTCAGCAACAAGTACTGAAGCCTGAGCACCCAGAGTCTGTACTCAGCAACAAGTACTGAAGCCTGAGCACCCAGAGTCTGTACTCAGCAACAAGTACTAAGCCTGAGCACCCAGAGTCTGTACTCAGCAACAAGTACTGAAGCCTGAGCACCCAGAGTCTGTACTCAGCAACAAGAGCAGCCGCCACAATGAGAAGCCTGCGTACCACCGCACCGGAAAGCAGCCCTGGCTCGCTGTAACGAGAGAAAGCCGACGGAAAGCAACAAAGACCCAGGGCAGCCAAAAAGTAATTAAAAATTTTTCTGCTCTACTTTGGAGGCCCTTTTCTCCTGAGGTTTTTATGTTCACCTTTAAAAAAGCTCCCAAGGAACTAACCTTTCCATAGTAACATGTGAACAGGTGTGCCCCAAAACAGGCAACAGGTTTTCTGCCCCTCCTGCATCTCCCTGAAATTTCATCACAGTTTTTCCAGAAAATGGCATATCCCAGCAGTTACAACAAAACCCACAAGAGGCTTTCTTCCATTTGGAGAAGTTGGCACACCCACCAGGGCATTCGTTTGTGTAGGTGTTGTCTGCACAAAATATCCAGAAAATAGAAGAGGTTCCACTTTTGGAGTTCAACTGGAAAAATCAATGCCCCATGCACATATTAGCTATTTTGAGATGGGGTCCACCCCAAAGAAATATTTTTAAATGTGTGGCTAAGGTGGCTTAGACAGTAAAGAATCCACCTGTAGTGCGGGAGACCTGGGTTGGATCTCTGGGTTGGGAAGTCCCCTGGAGGAGGGCATGGCAACCCATTCCAGTATTCTTGCCTGGAGAATCCCATGGACAGAGGAGCCTGGCAGGCTACAGTCCATGTCACAAAGAGTCGGACATAACTGAGCAATTCTAAGCACAGCAAGATTAGTCAAATGACAACAATAACTCCTACTGCCTAGCAGATGCCAACAAGGGAGGTTCTCCCCACCCTGGGTCTCTCCCCCTCACCCTATGAGGCAGGTTGTGCCATCCCTGTCTTGCAGGACCCATCGGGCGCACTCCAACCAAGCCTGCCTCTTCATTCAGAGAAGGAGACGGTCCAGCCCAGCCTCCACCCTGATCTGAAAGACTGAGCCGCTGGAGTAGGATGGTCTGTTTAGAATACTCTAGAACAAGGTCCTCAACAAGCCCTCTCAGGGTCTGTTGGGCTGGATGACACTGAGCACCAGAGCTAAGGCCCACAGTCAGGGGGGTTCTTGCAACCAGAGCAGGGAGGAGCCAGGAACGGAGCATCTGGCCACACCAGAGGCTGTAATGTGGTGAGTGCACACAGCACAAAGGCCAATTCTGGGACTCAGAAGCCTCTCGGGGCAAGAGGGCTCCCCCCACATGACATGACAACGGGTCCATTGAGCTCATGGGAAGAAAGGCACATTCTTACCATTTTTATTATCTGCCTAATTGAGTAAGAATTTCTATGAAAAAGCTGGACGGCGCTGTTTTCCAGGCATTTAACTATTCACATCCAGGCATTCCTGAGGAATTCCCCAGGAGAGCAGTTCTTAGTTTCTTCCCCAAGCTGAGATCCCAGCACAGAGTGGCGGTTCACCATGCGTTTAGCATGCCTGGCCGCTGGAGCACCCCTAGCCACCCATCCCAGGGAACCTCCTTCCTGGGCATCCTGACCAGCATTTGCCAGCCCCCCAGCCAGTTCCATGTCATCCTCTCCGAGAGAAGCCTGGGCGTGATGAGCCCACAGGCAGCCGTGTCATCACCTCCAGGGAGGGCAATAGCACCTTGCAGGGACTCCAGGAATTTCTGCTGAAGGAGTGAGTGCTGTTTGCCTAAGGGCCTGTCCCAGAGGGACCACCACCAATGGCATGCCAGCTTCCTTCTGGGGCATTTCTTACATTCATGTTCTAGTACCACCACCAATGGCATGCCAGCTTCCTTCTGGGACATCTCTTACATTCATGTTCTAGTAAAAAGTGACATGCAACTTAGCTGCTCAGCAGTATTAACAATTTCTCATATTCTCCAGCTGTCTTAAGACTGAATTGCACACCCAGAGTCACTGTGCTGTGTGTGTGACAGCTGGGCTAAGGCTGCTGGCAGTCTGTCCTTCCGATGTGACACAGGCAGGTATGCCCATTAATAGGAAAGACACTTCTTCCCCCTGACTTCCCCCCAAGGCTGGGACCCGTGACGTCTCATCACAATCTGCGGCCACTGCGGGCAACACTGGCCAGACCTTGGCTGGTGGAAGCCACCAAAAATTACACCCCAACACTGGAATGATCATGGCTGGTGCCTTTCCTGGCTGGCTCCCTCCTTAGGAATGATGTTTCCCAATAAAAACTTAAAGGTTGCAGCCTTTCCCCCGAAGTGGGTCATGAAGTGCAGACTTTGCTCTAACTCACCCAGCCTCAGGTGATGCCTCCCTGATGCTCCCACCCCAGACACAGGGTCCTCATCCGGCCCACACACCTTGCTCTCTGGAGATGTCCGCCTTGTACCAGAACTTGGATGTGTCCTGAACAAAGTTAACAGACACGTGCTTATCACCAGGATTATCTGCAAAACAAAATTTAAAAACAGTAACTATGAAGGGCGTTTTTTTATTGCGACCTCTCACCTGAAAGGGATCTAGCAGTTCAAAGTCCCACCCCAGGTGAGAGCGCTCTATTTAACTACAAGGGAGAAGCCTGACACGGAGCAGGGAGTGCCTGTTTGATAACAGAAACAACGACAGCAGGACACCTCCGCGATCGGGCACCCCATCTCACCCACACATAGTTACAAAAGACAGGAAGCACGCAGAGCAAGGCTGAAGTCCCTTACTCCTATCAGTGTCTTTCTTCTACGCTTGAAACATTAGATAATTAAATTTAATTTTTTTTTTAATTTTTTAAAAAATTACTATTACAGGACACTGACTCCAAGTGAAAGGGAAAAAAATAGAACCACCGTGGATGTCGGCATTTTCTGCTGTTGAACAAAATCTCATGTGAATAGCAGAAGTGGGTGCATGCTCAGTCATGTCTGACCCTGCAACTCTATGGACAATAGACTGCCAAGTTCTTCTGCCCATGGGAGTCTCCAGGCAAGGACACTGGAGCGGGTTGCCATTTCCTCTTCCAGGGAATCTTTCCGACTCAGGGATCTCTTAGGTCGCCAGCACTGGGAAGAGGGTTCTTTACCACTAGGGTCACCTGGCAAGCCCCGCTGAATTAAGAGGCAGCTCTAGATTGGAATTTTCCTTTGGGCTGGGCTGAGATTCCCTGGGGGCTCAGTCAGGCAAGAATCCGCCTGCAATGTGGGACATGTAGGTTTGATCCCTGGGTTGGGAAGATCTCCTAGAGGAAGGCATGGCAACCCATGCCAGTATTTTTGCCTGGAGAAGTCCATGGACAGAGGAGCCTGGCGGGCTACAGTCCGTGGGGTCACAGAATCGGATACGACTGAGTAACTAACTTTATGTTTCTTGCAGTGAGATGGAAAAGCCCCCTTGAAGGCTACAGATTCTTCTCTCAGGCGCTCAGCCCAGTAACCGCACCGGCGCTCACCGGGCAGGCCGAGCCATAACCCCAGGGTGCTTCCCTGCCCGAGTGCAGGCTTGGGCACAAGGATGGGCTCCTACCCGTGGAGAGGCACCTACCTGGGGAAGGTACTGCCCCCTCGGCAACCTTGGAAAAGTCCGGGATGATGTTTGGAAAAGGAATGCTCATGGTACTCCCACTGTGAGGACTGGAGAGGCCACTGGAGGATGGCGAGGCGGAGCCAAGAGACCGCTCTCCCTCTGAGGCCCGCTTCTTCTCGGGAAGGGGCGGCTGCCCGGGCAGAGCCAGTCCCGGGCCCTGCAGGACCGGACTGTGGCGGCCGCTGTGTCCAGGCGCCACCGTGAGAAAGCTGTGGGACAGGAAGCTGCTGTCGGCAGCCTCAGCTGCTGTCAGTGGGTTGCCAGGGGCCTGAGCTGCTCCGTGGGAATTGCACAGCAAGGCCCCGGGGTCCTCCCCGGAGGGGAGCCCACCTCCCGCCATGGGGGCAGTGCCGCGGCTCAGGAAGGCCTGGCTGCTCGGGGGACCCAGAGCTTCCGGCGGCTCCGCCAGGGACAGCTCAGGGCTGTGGAAGGATGTCTGGAGGTCGGCAGGTGGGAAGTGGGGCCGCACGGGGCCGTCCTTGCCAGGCCGGCTGCCTCCCAGGAGGGTCAGCGTGGACTTGGGGCTGGTCTCCACCCACTGGTGCTCAGCTGAGGAAGGGCTGTTCAAAAGACAAACGGCAAGACAATGACATATCCAGAGAATTAGCATTGGTTAATGAGGGGAATTAGTCTAATTAGCCTGGGAATTAGCATCGGTTCCCACATGACGGGGACAAGAGGCGGGGCACTGAGGTTCCCCTTGCAGCAGCGTGGGGCTCCCCAAATGTAAGAACTCAGGCCCTGCTTCTCCAGCCTCCCACCTGACCATTCACCCCAGATGCTCAGTCCACAACCTCGGGGAGGGGAGGCGGCCCTCCCTGCCTCTACAGCCTGCGTGCCTCTTCCTTCCCACTCTGACCTGGCAAAGTCCCCTCTTCTCTTCAGTTCAAGCTGCAGCTCCACTGCGTCCTGACTTTGAAGGCGGCCCTGCCTGCCGGTGTCCCTGTGAGCACAGGGATTAGCGGTGTCCTTCTCTGGCCCCATCACACAGGCACCACCCATGTATCTGCTTAAACCCCCTCCCCTGGGTTCCTCTTCCCTATGCCCAACATCCTCACACAGTCGATTTTCAATAAGTGCTTGCAGGACCACCGGCTAATTAAGGATACCAGTAAGAACACAAGAGATTACCGTATCAGAAATGGGAAATTCCAACAGTAAGAATACTGGAGGAGGCTCAAGGAGGGGACAGAGGTATATCTACGGCTGATTCATGTTGATGTTTGGCAGAAACCAACACAATACTGTCAAGCAATTATCCTCCAATTAAAAATGAATAAACTTAATTTAAAAAATGTC